>JAYJMH010038198.1:0-15641 GCA_036873815.1 Phacellophora camtschatica | reverse complement strand
AAGACATTTTGAGTATGACAACCATTTGTAGTCATTCAGCCACTTATACTGGAACTTTCGACCAGAAGAGTTTGGGGGGAATGAATAAGAATGATCAGGCCTCCATGCATTGCAGATCAAATCGTGCTTTTGGGCATCGGACAAAGAAGAGACATGCTGATAGAACTGACCAATATCATTATCAATATTAGGTATTAGAGCTCTTTCCTCAACAGTAGCTTCAGTCTCATTATTTGTTTCACCATCAATGTTGTCAGGTGTATTCATTGAGATGGGTTCAGAAAAGGGGATTTGTTTTTCAATTGAGGAATTTATGGCAGGTGTGTGTGATGTAGATTCTGCTGATTCAAGCTTAACAGGCAGAGCAAATGAAATGAGTTTAGGGGTAGCGATAAGCATTGGCATGTTTAGCTCCACATCAACTGTTGCCTTACTGGTTGAGTCAAAGTGTTGGTTCTTTTCCAAAAAAAAATCGAGTGTTGCCTGCTTTCTCTTTCGTGTGAGCAAAGCAGGCAGTGGTTTTTTGCTTTTGGGTTGCATTGCATCTTGTAATGATGTATGGGTGGGTGTATGGGCAGAGTGGAACTTGGTTTTGGTTGAAGCCTTAATCTTACTCTGTTTTCTCCTGGTTTCATTTTCTTCTAGATCAAGCTGATCAACAGGCAAAAAAGGCACATAGTGATCTTTCCTTTCTGAGATTTCTCCAGAGACAAGCAAGTCAGCATTAATAGAAGCACAGCGAAAAATATGAATTTTCTCAGTAATTACTTCACAACTACTTCGTGGATGAACAAGACAGTTGAATAAAACCTCATAAGCATCAAGCTGACCATCACTGTCTTTAATTGGGTAATAAGATTCAATTGGAAGCTTCAAAACACTGGACAAAGCCAGAATACAAAGAAATGAAGAAAATCTGAAATTCCTGGAAATATACAGAGCTTCACCAATAACTGCAGGAAGACGATTTCCTCTGACATAGGAATCAGCTGCTGTGTATGACAGCATTTTGACAAAAGCATTATTTTCATTTACAAAAGTTTTGTCATCATGAAACTGTTGAAGAATAGGATGGTTCGAATAGTAATGAGCAAACATGTAAAGTTCAATACTTGTCAGACATCTGAGACATGTGGCTAAACTTTCTACCCCAACTAAGGCAATTGAACAGGCATTGAATAAGCAGTTGCCATTTGCAGTTGTTCTGAAATGAGGCCAGAAAGATTTAATTTTAAAATGAAATGAGAGAAAGAAAAATGCCACACACAAAAAGTTACAGCATCCATGAATAAAAACAAAACAAAGAACATGAAATCTGGCCCACAAGAAACAATAGAAAATCATTTTTAGAATCTTGAAGAGTTAATATGATCCATCCTGACCTCAAAGTTAAGACATTTAAAATCAATAATGTTGATTTGGGTAGTAGTCTCATTGCAAAACCATTTGTATAATCTCTGAGCCCTAAAATAGCTAAGAAAATATCCAAGACCTTCAAGGTAAAGATGAATGAAAGATTTAGCATCAAAGAAGCAGCAATTTTCATACTTTCACATGTTTGGTAAGTTTGAAAATAAACTAACTTATCCACCAGCCTTGTCCAGCAAAAAACATTTTTCTGAAAACTGTATGCAGGCTAAAAAATACCTGCCAAAATTTTCAATCAAAATTTCACATATATTATGATATTTTACGTAGCAGTTCTTTCTATGAGGTATGGTGCTGTCAATGCATGTACACAGTATATGCAATGTAATAAAATTGCCACGACCACTTTGACATATGTATAAAAATCACAGCAAAATGCCACCACTAAAAAACAGCCTTTTTTTAACATTTTGGTAAGTCAGATGGAGATGAACCAAGGTACATACAATATACAATCGATCAAAAATGTGACAAAAAGTCATGAATTTGCTGGCTTTATTAGAAATCATTATTTAATAAATTTGTTAATTCTTGCCAAATTATGAACAAACCTCAAGTGTATCATGAGTAAATTTCTTACTGGTGGGATCTTTACCTTATAGGCTTATATGTATGAATGTTTCTAATTAAATGTTATGTTTGTAGTCCAGTCTGAGAAACATGTCTGTTCCTGACAAGATCTTGTGTGTGCAAAGGCTTTGTGGTGTGTGTGTGCATGCATGCAATGCTGAGAAAACTTGGAGTCAGGCATGTACTTTTTAATCAGATTACAAAGGTCTAATGTGTTATGGGCTAGCTATTATTGTTTCTTGTTGCTATTGAGTCCGAGTGTGTGTGCTTGTACCATTGCTTTTCGGGCGTGCACACAACATACCTTTGATTTCCTCTTGTGTGTGCACAGGCCATACCCCTCACTCAGGCTGGTTTGTAGTCAAACAAGTGTTATGTTGTAGTCAAACAAATGTTATATTTATAGTCGAAAAAATGTTATGTTTGTCATCGAACAAATGTTATGTTTGTAGTCAATCAAAAAAATGTTATGTTTGTAGTCAATCAAACAAATGTTATATTTGTAGTCAATCAAACAAATGTTATATTTGCAGTCAATCAAACAAATGTTATGCTTGTAATCAACTGACATTGTCCACACATTCCAGGACTCAATATCTTTATGCACAACCATGAAATAACATCGTTCTCGTTAGCCTATTCAATCTATTTAAATTATCTAGGCTAAAATATAAATGGCCAATATAAATGCTGAAAAATTAGTTACAAATTCGAGTTTTGCTTATAAAAAAGCCTATATTACAATAAGGCCTTGATGATTGATATACATACAGTCATCAATATAAGAATGACGCAACTTATGCATTTCCGTGCTAAAATGTCTGAAGGGAGAAATGTGCCTACCGAACAGCTCGAAAATTAGTTGCACCACGTGTTGCTCGTTCCTTCTTGGGGCATTGTATTTCCGAAGAATTACACAGCTTCAAGCATGTCTCTGTCTCCATGTCTGCTGTCTTTTTCTTCTTTAGCATTTTGTTAAGAAAATCATGACACTGGTCCCTTACTTTTTGAAGAGATTCAATTCTTGAAAGCTGAGAAATTTCTGTGTCAGCCAACAATCTTTCAACGTCACGCAGCAGACCGAGTTGTGACATCGCCATTTTGAAACTAAACTTGGGCGGGAACAGATTTGATTTTATTGACCACTTGTTTTCCAAGTTCTTAAAATTCAAATGTCACTGACGCTCCCGCCAAATTCAGCGTCAACAAGCTCAAGCAGGGATTGGCTGGCAAGTAGAAATTCAAATTTCACTGACGCTCCCGCCAAGTTGAGCTTCAGTGGACTATCATTATGATTGGTCTGATCAAAAAAATTTGAATTCGAGTGACGCTCGCGCCAGAATCTTTTAATCTTCGATGATAAAAGCTAAAATGCGGATCGTGGAAAGGACAGGACATAGGAGGTAGGACAGACAACAAAAAATGCTGTTGTTGATGTCATTGATGACGAAATTGGAACCAAAGTCAAAGTCACCATAAAGAATTGGCGAGAGTTGCTGATAATCACAAAAAAAAAAACAGATAAAAAAATAATAATTTTGAAAAGAAAGTTTATTACAGTCTATTGTGTTGTTGTAAGAGTTTTTAAAGAGTGAAGTTCTGCAAAATTCTGTTAATTTATAAATCATTCAAAGATAAACTCATTTTATAAAATCTGACTGACGCTTGGGCGTCACTTGCGTTAGTCTGGATCCGCCCCTGCCATTTTATTGAAAAACCATGTCGTGCATGTGTTTTTCAAAATTTTGTTGCCAGGCGCCTCACATCACTGGCCCGCGCTATTAAGCGCGCGCCTGTATTTTTGAATTAGCAAGGTCTGATGCAAAATAACAATGGAAAAAGCTGTATTTTGTATTTCAAAATTTATATTCTGTTAAAACGTTTGTCAAAGTTTGATGTACATAATAAACTATAACACAGGCATTTTTAATGATATGAAAGTATATCAAACAATAATTTGAAGCAATAAATTGTCACATTGTGTGGTTGTTTTCATATGGTCTGTGAAATGGTGGTGAGCAAATTACTGTTTCATCAAAAATTTGTGGTGTACTCAATGCTTCGTAGAAAATATGTGAAAAACAAAGAAATGCAATAATGCAATTCAACGTCAAGGCGAAGAACATCCACATGAATTTCTTCTTCCATACTTTCATTACAGGCATGTTGAAGTAGTATGATTCAACCTTCAGAGATATGACATTTGAGATCATTTCAACAGACAGTGCCGAAGCCACTCTTGTTGTAGAAACTTTGAATAAAAACATTGAGTTATAAAGATCACCACTTGGGCTGTGCCCATAAAAATACTGCAGCATTGACATAGCCGCACAGCTTGCTATAATCGCAGCTGGTTCTGTTACCATGCTCATCAGCGTTAAATCAGACATCAGCCTATTCCTTCTAGGTGTCATAAACTCTGTTATTGTCTGTTTCTGTCCCATGAAATACTTGTGCTGCAGAAAATCCAGGTATGGAAGTGTAGCTCTCTCGAGCACACAACATATGCTGAAGATGAAGGACAATATGATATAACATGAAAATTCTTCAACCTGTACTTGCAGCATCCTGTATAAAAATGAAATGCTTGTATACATCGCTATCAGAAGATACACAGATGTCCCTGGGTGGTTTACTCTTTTCATGTATTGTGCACTTTTCCTTGCAAGCATTTTAGGAATCGCAGTCATCAGCGGTACAAAGCTTGCAAACGCAACCTTTTTAATGTCACCCATACTTTTGTAGAGCGGGTTGATCCACATTATGAAAAGCAAAGCAACTGGCAACCCAATTATAAATTGTGCCATTAATTTGAATACGATGGTGGGGATGCCATAGGACTGGTTCTTCAAGAGCTTTGACACTTTAATAGAATTGAAAATTGTTAAGAAAACGAAAATTCCGTATGAAGGGAAACTTGCCCAGTTTTCAGATTTGTTCATGAATACTGCTGCAACGACATTGTAAAGTGCATCTATTAGAGCTGCAATTATATTCCAACTGATAATATTGGATTCTTTGATGAGGGGCCAATTGAAAACCAAAAGTAGCGAGATCAAATGCCAAAACTGGACTGCTGCTGCTGACACCATATTTGACATCATTCGAATTTTACGAATATATTGTGGTATTTTGGACCATTCTTTGCTGTAACTGAAACAAATATCGGATAGGTTGATGTCCAAGTAGATTATAAAACTCAAAATCAAACCGAGGAGGATTCCAGCTAACAGCGAAGTTTGAAAAACACACAACAGACATTCCAAAAACGACCTCAAGTGCTTAGGCCTGCCAGTTTTCCAACTTAATTCTCCCAGTCTATCGAACCTTTGGTAGGACTCTGAAAGGTCTGAAAGAACCAGAGGTTCATATTCCCGATATATCAAATCATCATTGTCCAGTGTTTCAAAATCTTGTAATTCGTCGATCGAAGAAAAGCTTCGTTCAAGTTCTCGACGACCCTCTTCCGTGTTTTGAAATCTTTCCTCATGGCTGGACTCCGGTGGTTCGGCTTGCAAAATTTCGTTAAATTCGCTCTTGACGTAAACTCCTGAATTTTTTGCTGGCATCTTTTTGTTTTGTATCTTTTTCAACTAGAGCTTGTCACGACAATCTTTTTGGTTTTGATTTTTTCTTTGGTTTTGGTTTCGTGATCCTGTAAAAAATAAATTGCCATCCATGCATGTCACACTTTTGGATAGAGGAAGTCAAGTGACTGCTTTGTGGTTTTTTAGCACAAAGCTTTTTGCTTCTCGTAGCAGGGTGCCCTGGCGTGTTGTAAAAATAAAATATTTGATGTTTTATTTATATCTTAATTGTTATACAGTAAAATTGCAATGAAATTAATTCGTCTATTTTTACGTGAAATCGTACTCAAAATCCGGATCGAGAAACCGGACAAACGTTCCGGACAACCCGATTGCCTCCCGGTAATTTGGAAATAACCTTTGAAAGAACACAAACCTCGACACAAACCTTCAATGTAACAAAAGATTTCCTAAACTTTTAAAGGGGTGAGGTAATTCTCAATTTTCTTTTCAGGTATGATTATTTCTGTGGATACAACCGCAGATTTATGGATATTTGTTTGAAAATCATGCCCTCTGTTTTGTGTTGCCACCCATGTGCTCAACAAATTGTATCATGTGACAAGCATGACAATAAATAGTATCAACCTCAAAACAAATAGATGCACAGAACGGAAGTGTGCTGGATCGATTGAAAAATAAAATCAGATATCTGACGAATTGTTGGCAGTTTGGGTGTGGGGATGACCCTCGGGTGTTAAGGGTCCTTTTTACCTTCAGTACTTAAGGGTCATAGGGGTCTCAGAGGTCCTAGGATCTCAGGGTCCGATTTTTACAACATGCCGGGTGCCCTGGTCTTTATTGACAGGTCTTTATATCCTTTATTCATAACAATCAGAATTATGGGAACTGATTTGAGATCCTTTCGCATGCTGGAATAAAAATTTAATTTCGGACATTTTGAAATATAACTGAAAATCTGTTTTTTACCAGCAGCACAAGTTGTTTTTCTCGCAAAAAGTTAGGCCTAAAATACTTTTCACGAACTTTTCATTGTAAGATTGCAACATAGCACTTTCTCTTTTTCTGGTAAAATTTGTTTTTTCTTTCAGTTTCGAGAACTTACGAATACCGACAAGAACTACAAGCACGTTGGACAAATTGCTTTCAACATGTACAAGTAAGTGAAAGTTAAATCATAACGAAAATGATCATCTTTTTAATCTATCAGGTACAATATTTTCCATGCAAGTTTTTTTAGATTTGTAAATGACGTGCGGTCAGTTTTGTCTTGAACCCGTAACTGTCTCTCGCCCCCCCCCCCCCACTGTGCTAATCATTCACCCCCAACATACCAATATACCCCAAAATACCTTACATACATACAAAATACCCTACAAACATACACACATGTCCTTTATAGATACTAAACATATATACAAACCCTACACACATACATAACCTGAAAACATACCATACCTACCCTACATACATACCCTACATACATACTCTACCTACATACATACCCTACATACATACATACCCTACATACATACTCTACCTACGTACATACCATACATACATACCCAACATACCCTACATACATACTCTACCTGCATACATACCCTGCATACATACCCAACATACCCTTCATGCATATATACCCTACATATATACTCTGCATACATACTCTACATACAATGAGAAATAACACAGTAAGTTTATTAATAAGTAAATGCAAGCATGGCCTAGTGATTAAGGCGCCGGGCTCATGGTCGCTAAGTCGTGGGTTCGATTCCAACCAAGGTCATACTTGCTGCGAAAGGGTAAGGAGAGCTGCTAACTCTTTGTAATTCCAGGCAAAGGCAAAGGAATCACGAGGTGTGGTCACATCGAGAGGAAGGGCCGGGTCGCCCTGATGGGCCCCCTGCGCCAAGCACATTAACCCGTACCTTGCAAGAATAGCAAATATATGTGCCTGAAACTGAACGGTTATGTATAACCCGTGTCCCCTGCTGGAAACAAGTCATCTCGAGACTTTCGCGGGCTAGACACGTTAAATACAATAACTCACTCACTAATATGACAGTAAATGTAGCATAGAGCTTAATGAAACTAAACGTTTTGGATTTCTAGTGATGAGGGGTTTATGCCCGAGCTCTAGGCTATATCTTCTTTCATATTTAAGGATTTCATTTATTAATAATATTATAGCCACACTTGAACACAATTTTTATAGTTTATTTATCAGGCTCAATTTCTGCACAAGCGTATTCCCTCACCCCCGAACCAGTCTACTTGAAAATTCAATTTGTATAGATTCCCAGAAAGGTGGGTGGGTTTCTCAAATTCGTTTTTTACCCATACCTAAAATGAGAGCACATACCCACCCTTTAATTAAATATGTGACATATCTTGGTTTTTCTCATATCTCGTTTTTTTTTTCAGAAGTTCATTCGAGGAGCCTCAACTAAATGAAGGATTTACCGAAATTGTGAAGGTTAACTTTGTCCCTTCCTTTACGGACAAAAAAACGGAAAAACTGTATTTTAGTTTCTTATGAAAAACAGCGATGGCTTGGCTTATCATTACTATTTTAATTTATTGATTTGCATTTAAGATAATTATTCATCATACTTTAATAATGAAACAATTCTGTAAATAATTTTAATCTGAATAATTCTTTAGTTGTTGGGTTAGTTAGTTACACAACATTGAAGGCCTCATTTTATTTTATTATCAATCAATATGTTTTATTTTTGTTCTTTTCGACGTCATTATTTTGTCATCATCACCAACAATTTTGGAGACTCGCATGAGTAGACATATTTAGGCCAAAAATTTGCGTTCTTCTGCTTCTTTCTTTTCTTGCCGCCTTCGGAGTGCAATGCTCCTTTCCCGTTATTCGTGCAACGGCAAAGATAAAGAAAGAACAGACGTTAGTTAACCAAAAATATTTCGTGAATATATACAGTGGCGTGGCCAGCCCTGAAAAAGGGGGAAAGAGGATTTATTGCAAAAAGGGCGTCAAGACCGTCCATCCTCCCCCCGTGGCCACGCTGCTGCATACAGATATTTGAAGATATTTGTTTGCCTGAATAAACGTCTCATAATGCCCATGATTACTAATGTAAATAAAAAAGAAAACAGACCAAATGCAGAATTTAGTGGATTCAGTGAAGAAATAGTTTTATATTCTGATTCTTTTGATATATATTCATCAATCTCTATTTTTAAATACACTTGTGGCAGTTGTGTCACATCTTCTTTAGAGCGATGACAAATTTACAGTATTCACATGTGCTTATTGAATAGAATGTTGCATGATATATTGTTTATAAAACGAAGATTTTAAATTTTTACAAAAAGTGCAAAAGTTACAAAAATGTTGACAAAAATTGACAACCATTGTGTTATTTTCGGCTTCCTAAAATCTTTAAAAATTTTCTCGAACGCTTCATTTTGCCATGCTTTCTCTCCAACAACCCAGGCGTTATGTGCCATCGAAGTAAACTCATCGCTCTGCAAGTCAAATCAATTTCTCGACTTTTCATTCCCTGAAAGTCACCATAAAAACTCAAAATCCTATATTCCTTTTTCAATTTTTTCCCGCTTAACGTAATAAAGCAGTTGAAATCTTTTTTTGTTTCAGGGCAGAAAAAAAACGTGAAAACCCCGTCCTGGCTTTCTGCGACATGCGCAGATACAAGGCTTTTGTCTGGACAGATCATGCGCAGTTGTACTTCGCTCGTTTCATTCTTGTGGTCTTTCACAGCATATTTCAGCGTGCTGATATGTTCGCCTCGTTCTGAAGTCAACTGTGTAAAGCTGTCAGCTGGTGGTGATCTTGAGCCTTGAAATTCGTATGTAGTGCTTGCTGTTAAACTTTCACTATCTTTAGTATCTCCTAACTTCATTATTTCATCTTGTTTGCTGCTACTTTTCTCTTGTTCTGTTTTGTGTTTTCGATGGCGTTCTTTCTCGTTTGTTTTTCCACGATCTGAGTCACTGTCACATTTTTTGCTTGGCATTTTTATCCTTGGCCTTCTGGGTTTTTTCTCGTCGTAATCTGAATCGCTGTCATATCGCTTGTGCATTTTATTTCTGTGATCAGGTTTTGAATTATTTCCTCCTCCTAATGGTGACCATGTTTGTAATGGCTCAAACGTTTCTATTGGCTCTTGATGATCATTCATATCATGTTGTACAATTTCTCCATCATCGTTCACATATCCATTTTCATCTTGATTGTTACCATTTATATAATCATCATTATAAAATCCTTCAACCATTATCCGCTGACCACTGTTTCTGTCTTGCACCTGTATGTGTCCATGTTCAGTGATTTCATCTTCAATTTTTCTCTCGTTCGAAGAATCAAATATAAAATCATAATCAACAACTGGCCTATTTTTCGTTTGCATTTCAATTAATTCTTGCATCCTTGAACCAATCGCTGTTCTCATTTGCAGCATTTCTACGTCATGATCATGCAATGGCAGTTTTCGTACAAATTCACGCATATCGTCTCTCCGCAACAAAGCTGATGAAATGTCGTCTTTGCTTTTTGCTAATGCTTCATTAATAATCCTATATTTTTCTTCCGCTTCATCGTACAATCGAGCTTCTTGTTCGCGCAATTTCGCTATCAGATTTTCAATGCTGTTTTGAATGTCCGTTTTCATCTCTGCAAGTTCTATGCTCAACCCTTCTTGCATTTTGTTGATGTTTTTTATTTCTTGCTTAAATTTTGGTTTCTTATCAAAATTCTTTTCATTATTTTTTAGAACTTCTCTCCCTGCTTCAGCTGCATCGGTGATAGATCCACAGTCGTGGCGAGGCCCATTATGATTTTTCCTGGCGCACTTTTCACATACGGACGATTCACAAGTAAGGCAATAATTCGTTAGCTCTTGTTTAGTATGTTGCAAGCAATAATATTTTCTCTTCAAACTTTGTATATCTTTGACAGAAGATATATCTACCGTGCTATGCTTTCTGTATTCTTTTTGTTTCTGATGGAGACCAGCACATTTTCTGCAGTAAATCTCGGCACACTGCTCACATACAATATCTCCAGGTTTTACCTTTCCGCATTGTTTGCAACCAAAATTTCCTGACTTTTCGTTTTGCATCTGTTTCAGTACAATGAAATTTGGACAGAACAATTCCTCGTCTTCTTCTGATAAATGTACATATCCCCCACATGCCGGGCACCTGAAGTCCAGACCGTTACTTTTGTCAATTAGCTGTGTTATGCAGTCTCTGCAGAACGTATGTGAACAGGGTAGCAATATTGGGTACTCAAATATCGTGTTACATAAAGAACAAATATCTTTATCTTTGTTCGAGGGTGTTTTGATAAGTTTGTTTTCATCTTCTTTTGGCTTCATGTCAACACTAGAACTATTGCTCGAATGGTTGCTCTCTCTTTTATTCAGTTGCTCTATAAATTGCTGTTTCAAATTATTCTCATTTTGAAGTAATTTATCAACCAGCCTTTTCCAGTTTTTTAACGCTCGTTGCTCTCTTTCATTATCAGAATCGCAGTTTGAAGTTGTTTCTTCGGTGTTAGAAAAATCGCCATTTTCTCCTTGTTTGGCGAGCATCCACCCTGTCACACTTCGGTGTTTTTTTATCATCTTTGAAACCATTCTCCTCCAGTTTTCAAGGTACTTTTTGCTGTTTTTATTCAGTCTTACTTTTTCAGTGATCTTTTGCAATGTTATGTTTTTACCATTTTTCTCCAATAGTTTAGTGGCAATTCTTTCCCAGTTTTTAAGAACATGTTTGCTGTCGTTTTCACCCATTTTTATTTCATCAGCAAGTGTTTGAAACATGTTTTCTCTCCCGTTTTTTTCCAATATTTTAGTGACAATTCTCTCCCAGTTTTCAAGAACATGTTTGTTGTCGTTTTGATCCTTTTTTATTTCATCAGCCAATGTTTGAAACATGTTTTCTTCCGCGTTTTCCTCTAATAGTTTAGTGACAAATCTTTCCCAGTTTTCGAGAACATGTTTGCTGTAGTTTTGATCCTTTTTTATTTCATCGGCCATTTTTTGAAACACGTTTTCTTCCGCGTTTCTCTCTAATAGTTTTGTGACAATTCTTTCCCAATTATCTATTAATCTTCTTTTCTTTACTTGATCTTTTGCTGCAAATATTGCATTACTTGTAAGTCTTTTTACTGACACTTGCTTCTCGTTTATATTCATGAGTTTCGACACAATTCTTTCCCAATTTTTCAAAATCTTCCCTTTCACTTCTTGTTGTTCAGTTGCCATTCTGCTGGCAACATTTTCAAATGTCATGCCATTTAGCATTTCTGCAATAACTCTCGATACTATTTTCTCCCAGTTTTTTACAACTCTTTCATTCATTTCACCATTTTTTAGTTGCAGCTGTGCCAATTTTTTAAATTCTCGAACATTCAACCTTTCTCTCTTTGTAAATTTGCCCATTAATTGCTCCCAATTTTTCAATGCTCTTTCGTTATATTTTTTAGCATTACCATCTTTGTCACTTTTAGTAATGTTCTCTGCAAACGTTTTAAGCATCGCTGACTCTCTGTCTTTGTTCATTGCTTTTATTGCCATATTTTTCCAGTTTCTCAATGCTCGATTCAAATTTCTCGTTGAGTGACTTTTCTCAATTCCTTCCACTTCATCGTAACCATCTTCAGAACTGGAACCAACAAGAATTGATCCAATTTGGTAGCTCAATTTCCCTTCGCTTTTTTGCCTGCTTTGTGGGCTCTTTCCACTCTCGTTTTCTTCTCTACGAATGTTATTTTCCTCGACTTCATCATAGTCATCGTCAGAACTTGAGCTCGAATCTCTAACCAGCGATTCTAATTTCTCTTTCACCTTTGCAAGAAAACCCGATCCGCTACCACTGGATGCCTTCTCCTCGATTTTCTTCTGTTTCTTTTTAGATGCAGTTTGTCTTTCTTCGTCACTGTTCAAAACTTCGACAAACTCTGTTTTAGATTTGCTATTATTTGGTTTCATCGCCATTTCGTCTCTAGACACAGACTTGTTTGTTGTTGGACTCCTGTTTGCAGAGCTAGCCTCGTCGATTTTCGTATTGGTGTTGTTTTGTCCCATGCCAAGTTTTGTTTTTATAGCTTTCGTACTATTGTTGTCTGATGCATCATTTGAAAACTCAGATGATATTGACGTTACAGAGGTAAATGAATCATCCCTTTGGCGTTTTCTTCGTTTCATAATCACTCAAAATCATTTATAATCAATCATAATCACTCAATATATCTCGGATCAATTAGTTGCTACTTTTTACGATAAAATCTGCCAGCTTCAATCAGAGTAAGAATGGAGTCGTAGTTTGATCATGGAGAATAATTTCGACCTATAAGCGACATTTGTGCACTGCCATCATATTAAGTTTTCTGAAATTAAAAATAGGTTATAATATTAAATTATTTAAATTTTAAATGCAGCCACTCGTAACCACAAATTGGTCATGTAAGGACATTATTGTCCTGGACTTTTGTTTTTGCCACGTGATGTAATCCTCAAGCATGCATTCTTTAGCATGTATATTTCTTTCCTAATGTCCGTATTTTAGCGCCTCAAATACGGATTAGGATAGCGAGTAAATTTTGTAAACAAGAGATTCAAACATGAAAATGCGATTTGTCATTTGAAAGAAAAGATTTCGCACTGAGTCCGGGTCAAAATAAACAAAGACAGCAAAGCTTCATGATTTTGTTTACTATTCTTTACAGTGACAAATTGCATCGTTATGTTTGAAACCTTTTGTTTTACAAAATTTGCCGCTGTTGATTAGGATAAGAAAAAATTGACTTGAAATTGCGAGACTTTTGTTTATACTATGAAGCTTCATTAGTCAGAGGCAAGTCGTAAGTCGTAAGGCAAGTCGTAAGCGTTTCACAATGTTTGGCAATTTCAAACCTTATTTTATATTATTTTTGAGGCTTTTCATAAAAACAAATTTTGACTTTGTAACGACTGCGCATTCACTGTTTATAATTATCTGCGTATCTGCGTAGTTATTATGGCATTGGTGCATATAACTCTCTTTGTTATTTTTTGCAGGCATAGCTGTTGATGCAAGTAACTTTCTACTTTTTTTGTTTTTTATTTGCAAGAAAATCTTAACGAAACGTCTCTTTTAGATTTCTATATAAAGTTAAACTCATCAAGTGGAATGAATTTTATTTCGAAAGAAGGAGTTTTTGAGATAACTAGAGCTAAATTAATTCGTCAATTAGGGACCAGAGAGTATTGTTTTTAATTTATTTTGCAATACTTTAAATTGAAAATTGTTAACTTGTAATGACGGAATAGTTTACCAGTGTTGCATTTCAACGCTAATTAAAGATACAATGATATGCAAAAATTTATTTCTTACCTGAAGAAGTTTGCTTCATCAGGGGTTGTTCTTTTCCCGTGTAATTGATAAACCAAATAATAATTTTCATAAATTTCAAAATTGATTTTCATTTTAATCTTATAAAGTTCAACCACACTTCATCATCCAGAATTTTTAGCATTTGCTTTATTTTTGGTATCCAAGATCGATCGTCGCTACGTGAGATGCCTATGCAGCATGGGCACTGTTTTGCTGAATGTCTTTAGCTTGCAGTGGTATAAAATGCTACCCAAATCTACTTGTCAATAAGTTATCATAACCTGTTTGTTTATTATATATATCTATACGTTGTTTGTGCGTCATTGCCTGCAGTCAATCATAGTTCTAACAGGTCAAAGCAATGCACGCCGTCAAATTCACATCTTAATCAATGTTTTTTTGAAAATTCACAATTTCCTGAATAAACTATATGATCAGTGAATATGATCAGTGATAGATTTAAATGTATTCTGGGACCTGTTTGGTTTATTTTGCACCTGTTTTGTGAATGCACAACTTCTGCCATTTTCCTCACAAGCAAATTCTGTGTCACAATATGTTAAAGAAATAAAATTTATCAAAAGTTGAATCCCCTTCACCACACCTCAATGCATTAGTGTAAATGGTCGGTCACCGTTCTCGCATCAAGATTCTGCGTGTATCCCTCTTTTGCATCCCTCTTGCGCGTGCGTGTATCCCTCTTTTACATCCCTCATTCTTCTTCACGATGAGGAATACACATCATCCATCCAGGGGTGGAAAAAGTAGCGGACCACAGCACCAATTTGCAATAATAGCAATTATCTCTCAGACCTCGTGGGTAATTGTAAATTATACATTATTTTTACTACTCGAAGGTATCGTAAGAGTATACTTTACTTACTTGCCCCGATAAACGAAAAATAACCCCTTTTTGTTTGTGCCCCTCCACTTTTTAAAACGTGCATACGCCACTGTCTCTATGTACAGTATGTACACTAAGGACCAAAGTACACTGATATATTATGCTGGCATATCCAGCCATACTTGTCGCTATGTACACTAAGGACCTAAGTGAACTGATTAATTATGCCGGCATTTCCAACTCTTCCAATCTCTATGTACACTATGTACAATAAGGCTCTGGCCGAATTTTCAAAAATAATTGCCGGATTTTTGCCAGATTTGTTTGAGATTGCAGCATTAAAAAATACCAGAAAATTAGCCTAAAACAAGTAAAATAGCTAAAACAAACGTATTAAGTTTTAAAAGGCGTCAAAGTTAAGAGTAGGGTTCAAAGTTTGTCAAGGTTGTAAGTTAGTTAAGAGTAGCAATTTCGAGGAAGGAATGTTCCGCAGTTGGAAGGTTTAAAGAACTGCTGTTGAAAAGAATGCTTAAAAACACCTGTTTAAAACGATGACTGAAGGTGAAATGGAAAGCAATGAAACAAGGTCCCAAAGTGAATGAAGGGGAAATGGAAAGCAATAATAATAATAGAGGCCACACAGAATGATAATGAGGTGCTAACATTAGATTTCAAAAATCCGGCAAAATCCGGCCCGGTTTACTAAATATTGGCCGAAAAATCCGGTTCCGGCCGGATCCTGAAAACCCTGATCCGGTACACCCCTATGCATATCTTGATCCGGTACACCTCTACACTACTACCCTGATCCGGTACACCCCTATGCATATCTTGATCCGGTACACCTCTACACTACTACCCTGATCCGGTACACCCCT
>JAYJMH010038187.1:0-15643 GCA_036873815.1 Phacellophora camtschatica | reverse complement strand
TATGTTTCTTTACATAATTAAGCAATGTTTTGATGTGATAATGCAACCTTAATGCAGTTTTGATGTAATAATGTATTTATGTGCATGTGCATGTATATGCAGAGATATGCTCTTAAGCCTGGGCGTGAAATGGTTTGATGTTTTGATGACTGAGAAACACTCATTACTTGAACATTTCTTAACAGATAACACTTTTAAACACCCATTACTGGTTATAGGTTTATAATTATTTGCTTGATCTAATAATGATTTACTTCTTGATTTTTTAATTGATTCCATATAACTACACAAAATAGTAAAGTCACATTTATTAGCATGAATTGTTAAACTCTCTTATATGCGTTTAGTACACGTAAAAATGATTAAATTCATAACACACATTTATCATAAATTTATTAATGCGATAGATTAGATTTTCCCATTAAATTAAGGGAGTAAATTTACTTCAATTAGATTAAATTTAAAATTGTAAATTACTTGAGTAAAAATTAAGTGATATTTTTATTTATAGATGGAGAAAGAAAGAAAAGAAGTATTAGAGAGGTATGACATATAGTATTTTTAAACAATGGTGAAAACAAACGCCGTTATACTTACCATACTAAAAATTCAATCAGTTTAAATGTGGAGTAAACTAATCTTCGTCACTCGAAAGTCATGCTCACACTAAATTTAAGCCAGAGTTAATCAACTGAAAATTGAAGATTAACTGTTGTTTAATCTGTGTATGGTAAAAAACGGTTTAAATGCTTGGTGTGAAAGAGGGTATTAAGCACAGTAACTACAGTTAAACACGGTTATTTTACAAACAGTAACTCAATCATTATTACTGCCGTTTATAACAGACATTCATCGTTTAAACGTATATTTGTAGATGCAAGGAATTGGAAGAGATATTACAAATGAAAGAAGAGGAGAATGGAAAACTGCAGGAGGAAATCGAGGAAAAAGAGAACGAAGTTGAGGTTAGATGATATTTTCTTATAGTTCAAAAAACGAAAACAAAACTGTTATATAAAACAACAGGAATTTTTTATTGTGCAGGGGATAACACAAGCAAAACAAAATGATTCAGGAGAGTAACTCACGTTAAGATTTCTGAAATTGAGAAAAATTTACTTTCTTGGTGAATTCGTTGAGTTGTTACCAGCTTAGCTTTTGTTGCATAAAAAATAGAAAACTCATTGTCAATAGGTGATTACTATAAACATGGCCAGGGCTGCAAATTTCTTCGACCACGGTAAAATAAACTAAAAACTTTAAATTAATAGCCAAATGCAATAGCAGAGGAAAGGTTTTTGGATATTTTCTTTTTAAAAACACCAAATAACTATAAATTTCAACAACGCCCACACACATTTGTAGAGCAGTAATTAATCGCAGATGAATTATTGTTTTTAAGAGGCTTTAACTTTAGTTCATTTGACGTTTTCGAAATCACTCGAAAAAGTGTTTTTGCAAAGACTCTATGAAAGAAATGAAATGCTGCCTTGACGATGGATATATACCAGATCATAGACGATCTAGCCACATACACCATCTCCAGATATATGATAAGTAACGGTTGTACATTTCTTTTTTAAAATGTTATTTTGAAATGTGTTTTTTAAGAAAAAATAGTACTTTTCACACATCTAGATGGTGTATGTGATTAGATAGACGATGATCCGACACTGACCTCGAATATTGTGGCGGTTGTATGTTCACCAATGTGCTTTTCGTTCGCTGATCGAATTTCGATAAACTACAGTAAACACCCGCTTATAAGAGCCGAGTGGATTAAGAACCTACGGGATGAAATATGGAAGTAAAGAACTGCATTCAGCCAAAAATTCGAAATGGGTTCTTATTTGTAGATCATAATAGTTAAGTTTAACCCGTGTTACTCATAGGAAAAATATATAGAACTTGCTGCCTTTCCAAATTGCAGGTTCTTATGGTAAAAATACTCCACCACCATGCCATCTTATGTTGATTTAAGATTTTAATTTTCAGGATGTCTTGTGATTTGCGGCTTTATGCTTTAAATAAGAAGAATTTAAGAAAGATTTATGATTCCATTTATTTTTTACTATAGTTCTTAACAACTATGTTTAACAGCAACTTTAGTTTGAAATGCTAACATTGTAAACTTGATTTTTATAATGTCAGTTTTGTCTTGCAAATTAATTATGCTTCGTATTTGGTTTAGGTGTTACGTGATTGTATGGTTCAAATAAACAATGGAAAATTGGATGGTGAAACTGTTGAAGATTTTGAAACTCCAGAGGAGGATCCAGATATAAGAGGTTTGTTTGGACCACTCGTTGTATTTTTTTTTTAATTTGTGTATCTACATGCGACATACTACCATATTGGGAATGTTTAGATCCCAAACGAGCTCAAGTATAAACTTGCGAAAATTGTTGTTCCCATGGGACACCAGAACGTTGTGCTTTTCAAATCTGCAACGTAATTCATCGAAATTGACTATTTTTCGTTGTCTTTTGAAAAAACAAGCGGATTACTCTGAGAGTCACTCTATTTAAGAAATTGGCTTAATTATAGCCTCGGTGAGAAGGCCTAATCTACGAAGAACTTTTGACATTGCGAAAATGAATAGAACGTAAGGTTTAGAAATAAAGCTATATTTCGTTTGCTAAATTTTTTTTTGGATTTTAAATTTTCCATGCTTTGGTTGTTTTGATTTTCTGTTTGAGAGAATTTGATTTGGCTTCGATGGCTAATCACTTTGAAATTGTTGTGTCAATTTCACCATTTTTACAAAATTTACCCAAAAGTTGTAACGTGTAGTTATTTCATATTTATATATATACATATTATTTTTTAGATCAACTGAAGACCGAAAGGTTGAAGCAAATCGTGGAGTCCACGCAGGTTAGCAGTATTATTTGTGAAACTATTTAAAATTAGGGTGCCATTTTAAAACATAAAATTATTAGTGAAAATATGTTGTAAAGAGATTTTAAAATTACTATGGAGGAATTTATTATCCGTATTTTATAGTACTGTAACGTATTTTATTAGTGTATACCGTGTGACCCAAAAATGAGTTTCTCTCTTTGATAAGTTATATATATAAAATCATTCAATTTTCCTAAACATAGGAGAAACATTTAAGTGTTTAAAAGAAAGAGGAATCTTTCAAACAGTTATATGAATGTTAACAATAATTTTTTTACAGACGCTGGCAAATTTAAAGAAGAGTGAAAAAGAAAAAGAATTTTTTCAGGAAGGCTATCTTGAGGAATTGGAGAAACGAGAAACAGCAGAAGGTATTGGACAATCGTATGCATCTATATTTTTTTAAAGGGCACTTCTGACAGGCACAAAATGAATTTTCTATGTCATGGAGAAATTGCTGGTGTATTATAATGGAATTTTCTTGCCCTTTCACGCCCGTATTTATTTCTGCTAAACAGGCAGATCCTATGCAAGTTCTATTTTGCAGGAGGTAGCACATGCCACCGAACTTTATTTACAAAATAAACATACGTTGATATATCTGAAATTGACATAAAGTTCTGCCCACACTTACCTCCTGAAAATATGACGTTTTACGGTGTTTATCAATCAGCCATATGGCCCTTTCCGGGGTGAAAGGGTTAACACCCTCGAAGAAAAGCGTTTTACTTTTGAGTATGAATACTTTGCTGAAAATTGAATATGAATAAATGTTTGCAGTTGAAAGAACGATGACATTTTTTAAATAAACTTTTGCGTTGGAGCAAGACAGAATATTTCTCTGGAATAAACTTTCAAGGTTTGGTTAGGCCGAAATAAAATAGCCTGCTTTCAGATTTTATTTAAAAGCAAGATACATTTGGGCACAGGTTAAAAAGTATAATGCACATGAATAAACTTTTGCGAATTTTGTGAAATATATATAGTTTAAAAGACATATTGTGTATAATAGGATTTTTCAGATTTGCAGCAAAACTTTTTTTAGTATTTGCATTTGAAGTATATATATACTTGCAAAACATTTTTTTTTAAAGTTTTGTTAATATTGAGAATTTTTGTGTTATTAGTTGAGAATTTATGAATATTTTTTGAAACTATTAGCAGATACTTTTGGATTTATTATCGTACTTTTCATTGCATATATTTTATTTTATCCTTTGTGTAGAGAAAGTTGAAAAACTGCAGGCAGAGGTACAGAGACTAAGTCACGATGCAAGCACGCACAAAACCAGTTCCGTTGAAATTCAAATCAAACTAGACACGTTACAGCAATATTTTAGACAGCAGGAAACAGAATTACATAGGTATTTAATCAATCACAATTTATTTACAACTAATTGATTCTATTTATTGATGCAACATGGCATTGTTGTTGAAATTGTGGTTGTCAATTTGTTGTGTATTTTGTAACAGATGTATAGCATTTTGTCAAATTAATGCCAAAGGGCAATAAGCACAGTGCCCTACATAGAGTGTTGTTGCCCTGAATGGAACGTCGCCCTGAAATGAAACGACTTTATTTTCGATACTCTTTTTGAATTTTCGAGAGTTGTATGCCGTAACTGTAAGCCGGATGCACTCTTTGTAAGATTAACTGTTTCCAAAACGTCCAGAAAATAAACTGATGGTAAAAGGAAGATGTTTCATTTCAGGGCGACTTTCCATTCAGGGCGACACTGCTGTAGGCGATGCAGTAAAAAGCGATTTTTAAAAAGCTTTGCTAATTGCACATGGTTGCTTCAAACTTCAGTTTCTTTAAGATAGTCAAAACATTTTAGGCAAGAAAAGAAGCTCTTATGCTTTGACAATAGGAAACATTTTCTTCTGAACAGAGAAAGCGTTTTGTCAGGCTTTCATCGTAGATTACGAAGAACATTAAAGGGTACTGGGGGAAAAGAATAAAAATGTTTGTGAATTCTTGTTGGAAAGTGTCAAGTCGAACGGGAAAAAAAAATGAAACCTAACTCCTTACTGGATATTTACCCCTGACGAAGAATTAATAAGTCGAACATTTATTTTTATGGAATTTATGTTATTCTTTTTTATTTACTTTTTCAAATTCTGGTCTGAAAATTTAAGTTTGCACAAAATAAACATTTTGATTATATTATCGTTTCTACTTGGAAGGAAATTGTCAAGTGAAGAACAAGCACGCCTTGAATATCAAAGGAAATACGAAGAATTAGTTGGAAGATCAAGTTCAGCTATTGAAGAGACATCTACTACTAAGTATGTTTATTCTTGCGTTGACTTCTGGTTGCATTGAAAATGAATTATTTTATTGTTATTTTTTTGGAAATTTATTTAATGTTAGTATTGTAATATTATTTAATGAGCAGGCAATGTCAGAACATGATTTTGAGGATAAATTTCACACCTTTTAAATGCAGTCACGCAAATCATAATAAAGTAAAACCACAAAGTTTTCCTCTCTTTATTTTGAATTGATTTCTAATGGACTCACAGATGTAAAATCTACCGAGTGACCCAAAATTAGGGCTTGGGCAAACTTAGAGCTTGGGATATGATCCTGTAATTGGCGACTACTTTTACCTGTCCAAAACTTAAAAGTAAAATTGCCTTAATTCGCAAGCTTTCAAGTTAATTTGAAAACATTTTTTATGTTCAGTCTATGTTTTCACATTAAATCAACCTACTTGCCTTTAATGACCCTTTTCGCGATGAAAATTTTAATTGATAATCAAGATGAAGAAATGGAATTTTTGTGAAGGAAATTGTTTTCAGTTGTCTTGCAATTGTTTTAGGCTACAAAATGATGATTTGAGAAATGAAATAAAAGAAATGGAGAGAGTCATAAAAGATATAGTATGATTCTTTTTTTTTTAATTTGATTTGTTATTTCGTTGCCTTCAATATTTATTATTGTCATTGCTTGTCCATGAAGAACGTCAGAATTATTCATATGAATTGCAGAAAATATTGGGTTTCGTATTAAGTATTCGCACACAATTGGGTTCCTTCTTTTCTGATTTCAGATAAGCTTGTTTTTACAACATATTTTAATCATCTAGTGCGGAATACCGTTGATAGATTGTGCCATCATTTGTATTCTTATTTTTGGTTATATTTATTATTGCGAGCTTGAAGTTTTGGCTAACTTGAATTTAGTACTTGATTTACGGGAGAACAAATTTTGAATACATGATTCCAGTGGTAACATCGTGCACTTTTTTGTAGAAAATCACGTCAGAAAAAGAAACTCATGACCTTTGGGTAAGTGCAAATTTTATTTAGTTACATATATTTATATATTTATGTGAATCGAGAATAACATCTTTAGATGTCTGTTAAATATGTGTATCAAACTACAATATATACATATGAATCATTTTCATTCACCATTTAGAATTTGGTCACACTCTGAAGAGAACAAAAGTTTGAAAGGCCCAAGTCTTGTTTTTGCCTCCAATTCTTTACAAAATGTTTAGTACCATAATTTACCAAATATACCAAATATATATATATATATCTGTAAAACTAAATCATAAAATTATATTAGATCACAATGTGTGGCATTAATTATAAAAAAGCGTGTTTTATGATCAAAACATATTAATCTAACTCTTTTACCCCCTGGAAGGGCCATATAGCATATTAATCAGCACCGTAAAGTGACATTTTTAAGGGGGTAAATACAATTAGAATGTTTGATAAATTTAACTTCCGAATTGATATAGTAGATTGCGTTACCCCCTGCTTTATATAAAATAATGATGACTTTCGTTTTGAATGGACTAACTACTTTTCGTTTTCAGATAAAAAACAGGCAAGCAAATAGGGACGTTGAGCAAATGAAAAGTGAGAGAGACATTTATAGGAAAAGGTTTGTCATTTTTTGTTTTTGCATTGAAGTTGTTGCATTAAACTTTTCTTTTCTTTGATTTTATTTAATTTTTTTAAGGCATTTCTTTTGGATATACAGAAATTTGGATATTTGGATATATTTTTAGTGCATTTTTAACGGAGGTTTAGTTATCGACATTGTTGAGAAAGGTATCACACGTAATTACTGAATAGCAGGCTTAATTATTCCATTCTGATTTATTCTGATTTTCTGAATATTTTTCAGGCTTCTAGAAGCAGAAACGTCTAAAAAAAGAGCATCTCCAGTCATTTCAACTTCTGTTGACAAATCACGGGATAGCCCAGCAGGAAGCGGTTTGTATTTTGAATTTATAACAAATCCATGTATAAGAACTGTGTGTGTATATATCAGGGTAGTTGCAATGTAATAGTTGTAGGGGTTAATATTCTTCAAAATATTGCAATATTCCACTCAGGAAAAAAATGAAAATTTCTTGTGAATTCTCATTGGAAAGTGTTATGTCGAAAAATGAAACCTAGCTCCTTGCTGGGAAAAAATAATGAATTATTGTGAAGACTATTTATCCCTGGAAAATTACCTGATGTCTTGCTGTGAGTTGAATTGTTATTAATAAGCTAAAGTTAAGAATGTAAATTATAGCTACATGATTTTAATTAATTAACGAAAATTTTATAGTTTATTTGAAACATTACGACACAAGCAGAAGAGCAAAACCATGTTATTTTTAAATTCAGTTTTTGCATTTTCCGTTCCTAAACATTTTTATTTTACATATATATACTATGTTATGTTAATATACGAATAACCATAATATACGAATAATATACGTACACGAATAGCCATAAATATGAATTATGGTTAATTTATTTTTTGTTAGATGATGGAAGACCATCTTCACCAGGATCTCAGAAAAGTGCTGCTTCCGGATTGCCACAGTTTATGTCGTATGCATTTTAATTTTTTTATGGGAAATATTTCTGATTGAAATTTATGTAAAGAAAAACCTTTTTGAATTAGTTTCATCCGTGCAATCATTTTTAATGTTTTAAAACGTAGAAGATTTTTTTATAAATGCAGTTAGTTTCGACCAAAATTTGTTTGTGGAATATGATTCAACTCTTGGGTAATATTTCCGTTAGTTCCGGAATGCATTTTGCATTTCAACTTTTTAAATTGCATTTTGCATTTTGCATTTCAACTCATGGGACACCAAATAAGCTGGATGAGTTAGTTCCGTTTAATTTCTCTGCTAAAAAATAGGCCTATGATGTCTTGACTTTTGTTACATTTTCTCAACAAACCTACCAACCATGTATCTTCCTTCTCGTACATATATCAAACACTTACAATATCTATTAATCATCTTGTTTTCCTTTTGATTTGTGTTCAATCTCCCTTCTTGCGTGCAAGATGCCGCCATTATTCAAATGATCCGGAACATGGACTAACGTTTTATCGCCCTCGCAGCAGTAATTTTCCTGCGAAGGCGGCATTGCGAAGTACCCAACTTGAACGGGAGGAATCCACCTATTTGGTGCCCTAATATCCATGGTCAACTTCGTTCCCAAAGATGTTTTTCAGAAAAATGTTTTCCTGACATCTCCATCAAATTGTTTTCCGGGATTATGGTAATTTAGTACACAATTTCGAAGTTGATTTTTGATTAATGATTCGTTCGAATAGTGATGCGCGATTCATTGTGTTCACAGTCGACTCGACAAAGTTGAACTAATATTTTCGTTTTATTCACAGTGGACCAAGACCTCCATTTGGAATGGTGCCTCCTCCTCCGCCATTTCCTTCTCGTGTTCCATTTGGCATGGGTAAGTCAAAAATGTTGCTTTTTGTTACTTTAGGCGCGTTTTTTTTTAGTAAAGATCTCTAGAGAACTAACGATCAGTTTTGATCAGTTTTGTTGGCAACTAACGTTTCAAAATAAGAAACAGTTAAAGTAAGCTTATCAAATTAAAGAAAAAAGAGACTTCAATTTTTGTTTGAAGCTTGCACTCGTATCAAAAAATGGTAGAATTTGGAAATATGCAGTTTTTTTACTAACTACAAGGTTTTGGAGTTGCCTTTGTTGTTGAAAATTTTCGAAATGTTAAATCTTTTAAGCGAAAAATTCTGTTATTTCTTATATAGAAATTGATTTAAGCCTATAGGGCATGCAAGTTTGGGAGAACTGTATCTTGCTAGTTCTAACGGTTCATAACTGCAGCATTTGCTTGAAATTCCTTTTTTGAAGCTCATAACTTAATGCGTTTTATCTTTACAGTTAAGTTAAAATTTGTGGCTTTTAAGTTTGTAATTCAATTGTGTATGACATTTAGCGCTTTTATATCGTTTTTAATAACGGTGCTACCTACATTTAGCCGAACTTGGAGGCATTTTGGGACTACAGTCGACACCACTACAGACTGTTCCCAAGCAGATACCACTAAGACCTAATTTTTGTGTCTGGCTTAACGAAATTGCGTGCCGTAGCGAGAATTTTCTTTGAAATGGTGTGCGCTAAGGTGTCCGCTTTATGAAAGTTTTCGTTTACAGAAAATTGACTGTGGCTTACATAAAAATTGTTTTATTTCTGTAAAATTTTGCTTTTTAACATTTTGTTTTAACAGGCCCGATGCCCCCTCGACCTGGTTCTTTTGGTCTTCCACCACCTATGCCATCAATGATGGGTGGTCTGCAGAATCCAATGACAAGACCACAAAACTTTGGTGCACCTCCTAATGCTATGTCTGGCCTGCCAAGTATGCCAATGGGTCTACAAAATATGCAAGCTGGTCCACCTAGTGGGCCTGGTCAGCCACCACAGTTTGGTGCACCTCTCCCTCAGAGTAGCTTTCAAAATACCACTGGACAACAGTCAAATTATAGGAATACTGGTCCAATTACAACGAATAATTTCATTGGCCAGCAACCTGGTGGACAATCAATAGAAACATCACAAATGCAGGTAAATTAAATAAATTTGTAGCATATTATTTGTTTTCTATTTCTGTTTTGTTTTTGTAAATTAAATAAATTTGGTACTGTATCAGAATTTTACCTCCAGCTAGACTGTACGTTAATTAATTTTGAAATGGATTAAAAATGGACAGTACTGTGTTCACGCTTCTATGATTCAAAATTGTACATTCGTTGCTGTTAGATATTTTGGCATAGCTTAGCTGATATGTTATATAATATCATACCGGGTGTCCCAAAAAAAATGGTAACATGTTTGATCAATGCTAGAGCTGAGAAAATAGCTCAAATCCATCAAAAATAATTTTTTAAGTAATCCGCAATAGCGAACTTGAAAATAAAAATATTTTTTATTATTTTGGTTGTTTGAGAATTCAGATAGTAACATTTTAAGTTCAAATTTGCCTCCCACCCAAAGCCAGAGGTTTTGGTTTTGGCCTAACGCTCTTACAGTGCCGTGTTGTAAGATTTGTTGAACCATATTTGTATTCCAGACAACATACTTTGTTTTTGAAAACACTTCTGAATAATTATTTCAAAAAGAATCTTGAAAATCAGGTGTCCATCACTAAATTTTATGGAAACTAGAATTTATGTTTCATTTTGGTAGATTTTCGGTAAAAATGCTGAAAAAAGAGAATGCAATGTGTTTAATTTTCTGTTTTTGGATTTATGTCCGAATGTGTTTCCAAGCACCATTAAATTCATTTGGTAAAAAGCTATAATATATAGGAGATCCAAAAACGCAGTTTTAACCGAAATCTAGACCTTTGGTTTGGGGGTGGAGGCAAATTTGAAGTTTCGAAATTTATTTCTTGACTCTTGATGCACAAATATTAACAAACGATGTATCATCTTTTAAGCTGACTACCAAGAACAGTTTTAAAAATTGTTTCGAATAAATTTGAGTGAAACTCGCACCGCTTGCCTTATCAAAGCTGTTACCTTTTGGGGACATCCGGTATAATTTTGGAATGTTTTAGCTGATATTTGTTATAAAATTATGTTTTGCATGGATATGGTCAATTAAAAATTAAATATATGCAGTGACAATTCGCATGTTAAAGCGGCTACTGTACTCATTTTTGCGCTATAATTTTATTTTGCCTTAATATACTTATATTGGTTCTTTTATTCTCGCTATTTAGTTTATCAAAGCATCTTCATTTTCGATTATATTCGTAGAATCAACAATCGCAATTAACAAGAACAGATTCCCAGAAAGGGCAAATGTCTAATTATCCTGGTCGACAGGTACGAGTTAGTTGAATTGATTTAAACATTTTAAATTTAAATTACAACAAATTGTAGAACCTAAAAGAAACAGATTGTGCAAAACCTTAATGTATTCAACGCTTTTAATAAATTTAAATACAATAGGGGTATCAGTGTCTCTAGCGCTTTACTGCATGGCTAACAATAATTTTTAAATCAAATTAATCATTTTGATCATTTTAAATTGAATCAGTTTAAATGGCTGATTCAAAAAAACTGTTTTATTTGATTTTTCCAGTTCAATTTTATTTCGATATTTTAATAACAATACAGTAAAAACACCCAAATAAGAAACCACAAGCTGAATTTTGGCAAAGAATGGAAATGATTTAAGATAATAGAGGAGTATTACTATGACTTTTCTATTGCATTAATGGCATAATACATCAGTGAAACTCTATCTACCTTGCCAAAATAATAAAAAACCAGACAGGCTGATTTTCAAAAACTGGTTTCTTATTGGCGGGGGTTCTCACTGCATAATAATTTTTTTATGTAACAATTCTCTAGAATTATGTTGATAACACAACATTTAGAGATTTGCTCTTTATCAGCGCTCTGGACATAACTTTGGCACATTTGTCACATTTTCAATTTATTATAAAGTCTTTTGCCGATTTATTATGTCAAGAAAAAACATGCGAATTTCATAAATGAGATGACACTCTGTTGCGAAAGGATTAAATTAGACCAAGCAATTTATTTGGACGAAATTCGTTGATTTATTCCGAAGTTATAGCGATTTCGTTGAGTCTTTGCAACAAATAATATCTTTAAACTTTGTTCATTTTGCGCTTGAAAAACGTGTCTCTTGACGATAACACGTGCTTTACAATAGACCTTTTCGGAAGTAGAACCCGGCCTCGACGCCATTCCTGCATTTCCATTGGGAATGGTTATTCTTGCCTCTTTCTCTCCTAAAGGACCCTAAAGTTTAAACGTATTTGCGCTTATGAGAGTCCTGTAACACAATGTTGAAGACGAAGCTAGTCCTGTAACACAATAGGAATACTTTTATTTCCCAAAAAGCCTATTGCAGCGAAACTAAAATGTTGACTAAACGTATTCAACGTTTCTTCTTGATTTCGAAATTATTTTTGAAACAACTTTTTATCAAAATCGCTTATTGCCTCATAATGAATTAACCAATTTCGTCCAAATAAATAGTCTGGCCCGATTCAACCCTTTTGCAGCATTGCATCTAATTTATAGTAATTTGCTTGATTTTTCTTGGCCTTATAAATCAGCGAACGCCTCACTACTTTTTGGGGCACCCGCTACCCCATTTACAATATAAATGACGTACTACATACAAAACACATCGTTGTTCATTGGTTTTTCAATAAACGTAGTTAGTGCACGCCAAATTTAAATTGCATTAGCTTTTCTGTGAAAGGGATACAAATCTTCTTTGCTGGAGCAAGCGTAAGCTGGAGCAAAATTTCGTAAAACAAAAGATTTAGGTCTTACACATAACTATGCAATTTACAATTGGAAAGAATAGATTTCACACCTACGAGTGCGCTGAATTAAATCAAAAAAAGCACATAGAGCAAATTTTTGTTTTGTTTATTGTGCAGTGGTTGTCTTCGCTTTGTTGAAAGGTGTTAATTTTATTCTTTAGGGTCATAAATTGCATTGTCATGTTCAGAATTGAATCTTGCTCTTGGCTTGTTATCATTCCATTTCTTGCATAATTTTTTGGATTGAAATTGAATTAAATTGAAGCATTTCTATGTAGAATAGAAGCTTATTTTGAAAATATTTTGAAACATATTTCAAATGAGGAATATATCGTTTTGAAATTGTTTTTAGATGGAGTGTTTTTTTTTTCTCAAAAGAGTCAACTGCCAGGCCAACAAATGATGTCAAACGTGCCTCGTGGTTTTGCCCCACAGTCTTCAGCTTCGCAACAACCTTTTCAGTCAACGCCAGTCAATTCACCCCAATTTCCTCTATCACAGTCGAGTAAGTTTCTTTGCGTACACATTTTTGAATATAATGACACTTTTTTGCAATTGACTAAGTTTTGCAACACCTCTTGTTCCCAGAGGGATATTTCAAAAGGAATTCTTCCGATATACCCGTATTTCTTTTTTGCGTTTTGATTGGCTAATACGAAACGGTAAGATCACATTCGAATGGAACACGAACATCGAAATCTTTCTCTGTTGATTTCTGTTTCTAGAATAATTTAATCTACATAAATTAATCTACAGTAATCATACAAGCAATTTGGAGGTAGATTTTCTTTCTGAAGAATATCCCTGGGATTGATTGTTGGTGTTGACATTCTTCTGCATGAACACATTGTCATGAGACAAACAGGCGGAATTTTGTATGCAAAATATTGCGATTTCAAACATGACAATGTGATTTGTCACTGTAAAGAATAGATTTCAACACCTTTAATGCAACCAAACAAATCATAATAAACGAATTCATATTTGTTATCCTAATTTATTTTGATTTGATTGAATGCACTCAGAGTGTGAAATCTATTTTGTCATACTCAAAATCGTAACCTTTGCTTTACAAAGTTCCCCCTGTTGTGGAGACGAGTTTGGTTTTTGCAGTAATAGTGTCATTTTTATTTATGAAGTGTATGGTGCTTTAGCGTAACGATTGATTAAAATTCGAAACATGAATATATATTTAAATATATGCGCTTACGTTATCTGTGGTTCTATTTTTTCTGGTATTTTTTGGCAGAATAGAAACTTCTATGTCTTAAGTTTATTGGGTCACCTAATATCTGGAATTTATTTATGGAAAATTCAAACTCAAAACTTAATTAATGGTCGTTTGCTCGATTTCTTCGATAGATAGTCGATTTGTACATCAAAAATGCTGTCAAAGAAAGACCAGTAATTAGTGCAGTATTAATGCATAATAAATTGGCATAATGACTAAATATTTGACTAAGTATAGTCTTTTTGTTTATTATTAAATTCAAATTGATTTCATTATAGATCAATTCAGAAGACCACAGCTACAAAGAAGAACCTCGGGTAATGATATCGCGTAGATAAATTTATTATTAATTAGAATTTAAAATCAGAGAACATTATTTATAATGCGAGCTATATTTCTTGAATAATTTATGCATACATGATAAACTGTGGATAAGGTGTGGTTTTTAGAAATAGCAGAGGTTCACTTAGAAGTGACGTTTTGAAAATTATATTTCTTACATTTCATTTAAATATATATACTCATTGCTTTTAGAAAATTAGTTTAAGTTTTTAACAATCATATAAAATCTTGCAGTTGGAAAATGTCTTAGGGTTTTCGTCATTTTGGTATAAAACAGAGTCAAAACCCAAAAAGAACAAACTTTTATTTCAGGGAAATTTGAGCGGGAAATTCAAGCAATTTGAGCGGGAAATTTAAATGTTTACCCAGACTATCACGTTATCCACCTTTTTAGCTAAAGCTGCCATTTTGAAAGTTCATCAAAATTTCTATATATTGCATTTCTGACTCTTGAATTAGATTCTGTAAACAAATTTTAGTCTGAAAACCAATTTTAGCATTTCTTCCTACACCTTTTCAATGCTATAGCAATTTTTTGTCCTAATGTATTTTTACTGTCAAAGTTTTTACAAATTTCATATTTTTACAGCGCTTTAATTTTCAAGAAATGTTGTTAGAGATACAAAATTGATTTTCAAATTTATTCAAGACACAAAAATACAATATCTCAAAATTTCCAAAATGGCATCCTTAGCTCGTAGAAATATCAGTTATGATAAAAAAAAACTAGATACATTCTTCTGAAGAACTTTGCTTCCATTAGATAGTGTCAATTTACAGATCTAGAGTAGTTGTTGGATATATTTTAATACATTTCATGTGTGTGGAAATTTATTACATGGCATTCACAGGATAGGGAATGTTAAAAATACAGCCTATAACGGATTATAAATTACAAAACTGTGTTTGTAAAAAGAGAATTAAATGAATGAATAAGTGTTTGGCTTGACGTATTCTTTTTTTAAGAGACTCTCGTCATTTTCTTTTCAGAATTGGAATATCTGTAACGAGTTTTTCAATCCATCAGATGCCTTTTGGTTTTCTTTTTGTACTTTTAAAAACAACATTTGAGTTCTGACAATTTCTGAAGTGGGTTTTGATATTTTTTGATTTTCCAGGGGCTATATCGTAATATGTGGTAACGGGTATGTGCTGCCCAAATATACATGGTAACGGTGCGTGCTGCCCAAATGTACATGGTAACGGGTATGTGCTGCCCAAATACACATGGTAACGGGTATCTTCTGCCCAAATATACATGGTAATGGGTACATGCTGCCCAAATACACATGGTAACGGGTATCTGCTGCCCAAATATACATGGTGACTGGTATGTGCTGTCTAAATATACATAGTAACAGGTATGTGCTTCCCAAATACACATGGTAACGGGTATCTGCTGCCCAAATATACATGGTAACGGGTACATGCTGCCCAAATACACATGGTAACGGGTATATGCTTCCCAAATATGCATGGTAACGGGTATATGCTGCCCAAATATACATGGTGACGGGTATGTGCTTCCCAAATATGCATGGTAACGGGTAT
>JAYJMH010038176.1:0-15643 GCA_036873815.1 Phacellophora camtschatica | reverse complement strand
CAATTGAAATATTTAAAGTGCGTTAGATGCTTTAAATCTCTCTACTTTTATTCTCAACAAAAAACGGGGGGATTACAGTTGGTCAATGAGGCTATTTGGAAGCTCAAGAATGAGCAGAGGATGAAGGAAGATAAGCAAAAACTGTTGAGTACTCTAAACAACTTTCCTTCGTATGCTACAAACGGTAAGTTCAAAGGAAGTATTAAAAGCTGATAGAGATAGAAAAATTGGTGCTTGAGTAGTTGCCTATTCGTAGAAGATGAAAAAGAATGTCATATATTCCTGCATCTTTGTGAAACTCTTTCTTGATGCAGAAGCCTGTCTACAAGTTAGATATTGCTGACAACTCGCAATATTTCATCAAAGGAGGTGGAACCGTTGGTCAATAGTTGAACTGCTTCTTGTTGTAATCCTTTATGTTTTTTGCGAGCATGTTGTAGTATTTGCTGTTCACTTGCATCTTCATGAATAAGTTGACGTATTGTTTCATCCACTTGTAGTACTTCGTAAACACCTATTCGCCCTTTATAGCCAGTATGTCCACATTGTTCACAACCTGAAGATTGATACATTTCTAATCTTTCATTCTCATCAGCAATACCGAGCATGCTTTTTTGATGTTGAGTTGCTTCAATGGGACTACGACAGTGAGTGCATAGTCGTCGGGCAAGTCGTTGAGCAATAACACCAATTAAACTGGAAGATAGTAGGAATGACTCAACGCCCATGTCGCGTAAGCGAGTGATTGCACCAACGGCAGTATTGGTATGTAAGGTTGATAAGACTAAATGTCCAGTTAATGAGGCTTGTACTGAAATTTCTGCGGTTTCTGCATCACGAATTTCACCGACCATAACTACATCAGGGTCTTGACGTAAGATAGCACGAAGACCACGTGCAAAGGTCATGTCAACTTTAGTATTGATTTGGGTTTGGTTAATACCGTCAATATGGTATTCAATGGGGTCTTCAACCGTCATGATATTACGTTGAGAATCATTGATTTGCCCGAGAATTGCATATAATGAAGTTGTTTTCCCTGAACCCGTTGGCCCAGTAATTAGGATAATGCCATAAGGGTTATGGATGAGTTCTTGGACGTATTTTTGGTTGTCCTTAGGCAAGCCTAAATTATCTAAGGTTAAGCGACCTGCTTGTTTGTCTAAGAGTCGCATTACCACTCTTTCGCCTTGAGCGGAGGGTAGGGTGGAAACTCGTAAATCAACGGAGCGACCACCAAGTCGTAAAGCAATGCGACCATCTTGCGGTATGCGTTTTTCGGCAATATCTAATTTTGCCATGATTTTTATACGCGAAATCAGCAATGGTGCAATATGTTTTTGCAATGTCATCACTTCATTCATCACACCATCAACTCGAAAGCGAATGCGATTGCGTGATTCATAACTCTCTACATGAATATCCGAGGCGTTGGCATTAATGGCTTCGGAAAATAAAGCGTTTAACAGACGAATTACTGGAGCATCATCTTCTGACTCTAATAAATCTTCTGGCTCATCCAACTGATTGATTAGCTCTTCTAAATCAATTTCATCTTCAAAACCTGCACTAAATTCGCCTAAATTCTCACTTTGCCCAGAATAGGTATTTTGTAGTTTAGCATTAAAGGTTGCTAAGTCAATGGGATTGATTTCGGCAATATTGACTAATTTTCTTTGTATTTCCAATAAGCACTCAATTTTCAAGTCATTCACATAGCCAATTTTCCAGCCTTTACTCGCAGTGCAGGGTTCTGCAATAACTTGATTTCTGCGAGAAAATCCAAAACTTAGCATAGTGTGAAAATCATTGAATAATTGTGGTGTTGTGTGATTGTTGGTTAAGAGTCTCTACTCTTTGATGAAAGTCGTTATTCATCTGTTTCTTTATGGTTTTTTCAAACTAATAAAAGTAGAATCGGTGGATGTTTCAAGTTGCATATTAGGTAATGAATCATTCTCTTCTAAGTGTAGAGCATGTGCTCTCATTTCATTGTATTTGCTAATGGAATATTCATGAATCAGGTCGTTATCACGCAATATTTGCGGTTTGATAAAAATCATTAAATTACGCTTGGAGACTTTGTCGCTATTATAACGAAAGAAGAAACCAAGTAAGGGAATATCTCCTAAGAAAGGTACTTTCATTTTTGCAGTGTTAGAATTTTCATCCATCAGTCCGCCAAGTACTAAAGTTTTATTATTGTCAATAATGACTGATGTTTTGAGTGTTCGTTTTGAAGTCACCGTATCGACTGCTTGTGTATTGGCAACGATATTTGAGACTTCCTGCTGAATATCTAATTTTACTGCGTCCCCTTCGTTAATTTGAGGTTTTACTTTTAAGGACAGTCCAACATTTTTACGGGTGTAATTCTGAAATGGATTGGTGTTGCTTGCCGATAATTGGGTGTTGGTAATAAAAGGAACTTCTTGACCTACTAAAATACTGGCTTCGGTGTTATCCAAAGTGACGAGTGAGGGAGCAGAAAGTAAATTTACTTTATTATTGGAAGCCATGAAATTGAGCAAGGCTCCCCAGCCTGTTTGCTTGGTTTCATCTTGCACTTCTCCAATAGCGATGCCTGTACCTAAGGGTATTGCACTTGCCGCTTGTGCTGGATTGAATAGCAATGTCGGAATGCTATTATCAAAATTAATAGCACCTACCAGTGGAATCGTATTACCATTTATCTTTGCACGTGCATTTGAGGCCCATTGAACACCGATATTTTGACTAAAACCAGAAGAAACCTCAGCAATAATGGCTTGAATTAAAACCTGTGCTCGACGGATATCTAATCGGCGAATGATGCTTTGTATTGACATTAAAACATCTTTTGGTGAAGTTAAAATAATTGAATTGGTTACCTCATCTGCCTGTATATTGATTGCAGAACTTTTGGTTTGCGGAGCTTTTGGGTCTTTTACGCCATTAATAACCCCTTGCAGAATAGGCAGAATCTTTTTAGCATCGGCGTAGCGTAAGTAGATAACGCTGGTATTGCCACGGGCATCTTCAATATCTAACTCACTAACTAAGGCACGAATTTTTAATCGTTGCTCAGCATCGGCTTTAACAATAATTCTATTGGTTCTTGGTTCGGCTGCAATTTCAACACGCTGTGAGGCAGGAATGTTTTTTTCCTTAGATAAAAAAGTGGTAATAATTTTAGCTACCTCAATGGCATTGGCGTGTTTTATTTTAAACAGTTCAAAATCTTGCGAGAGTGGTCTATCAGCAGCCAAAATTAAACGCCGTAATCGTGCTAAATTGGCTTTGGTATCATGAATAATGAGTACATTGGTTGGTGGATAGGCAGATAGAAAGGAGTTTGGTGATACAAATGGACGTAATACTGGAATAATTTGTTGAGCATTGATGTACTTGATTGGAATAATGGTGGTGATTAGTGAGTCTGAATTGCGGGAAGAGACGTAGGCACTACTGTTTTTGCTTAAGTTTGCTGGCAGAATTTTTGTTAGATGTTCGCCCTCAACGGCAACATAACCATGTACATGCAAGATAGATAAGAAAACTTGATAGAGTGCTTTACTATCTAAAGGGGTAGAAATAAGAACCGTGACCGCACCATTAACTCGTGGGTCAATAAGAAAATTTTTCCCGGTTGCTTTAGAAACGGTGCCAATAAAACTACGTAAACTTGCATTTTTTAAATTTAAAGAGGTACCTTGAGCAAGTGGTTCTACGGTCCAAAAAGTCAGTATTAGAATAAGTGGAATCAGCCACAAATTCAATCGCTGAAATGTTTTGCACTGAAATGTTTTGGTTAGCTGGTTTGATGCGTATTGTTGCATAGGTGTTTTATTGGTAGTCTAAATAAATTTGTTTGACTTGACCGCGACGTAGAATAACCAAATTTAATTGGTCTCCTTTCCCTAGATTTCTCATTAAGCGTAAGCCACTAGTAAAGTCATTTATTTGTTCAAGTTTGATGCCGTTAACGCTAAGTACTACATCACCAGATTGCAATCCTGCTGATCGGAATAATTGATGAGCACTGCCAGGGGTTATTTGGTAGCCTAAAATTTTTCCATTTTTACGTACAGGTGTGGCATTGACTTTGCCAACCATCGCTAATGGGTTCTGAGCAACGGTTTTTTTGAACTCTTGTAGCTGTTTTCTGTTATCAGGTGTTAATGCTGGACGAATAGCTTCTTCGGTACCGGGAATGGTGCCTAAAGTATTGTTGGTATTATTATTTTCTGCTACGCCTCCAACAGGTTGTTGGGGGACAACATTCACAGGTTCCTCTGGGGCAACATAGTTTTCATTGATAGTGTTGGAAACGCCACCAACAGCAACTTGTCCATCTTCAACAAAAACCGTGTGTAAATAGCCTTGATCATCAAAAACCACATAGTCATCACCGATTTCGTGAATAATTAAATGCGATACATACTCTCCAACAGCAAAAGTTTCTTCAACATTGTGTACTTTGATTATGGCTAACCTAGAATTGCCAGTGAGAATGCCAGTTATTTGTAACTTAACTTTAGGTAGAGGCGCTTGAACTTTTTTTGGTTGAGCGATAATCTGAGGTTTAGGTGCTGGAATGACTTTTTTAACGGGAGGGATTCCAAATAGTGGGTATGAGGCAAATAAATGGGCAGAGAGTTCTTTGTTAGCAGTATTGGTATTAGTTAGTTGTATATCTAAAGGTAGTGTGGGTATGGGTTTAACGTAAATTTGCCAAGCAAGAGTTGACAAAATATTTGCAAAAAACATAACCCCACATAGCGAGGCTATCTGGGCAAAAAGCTGATTAATTCGGGTGATAGCTAACAAAATTTACTAACCTTAAAAATTTCAAGTTTATAGTGCTTTTAATAGCACTGGATTTATCACAGATTGAGCTGTGGAAAATTATTCGTGTTTTGAGTAAATATCAATAAATTTAGTCTTTTCTTTGCGATAAAGTGTATTGGTAGTATTAAGGATATAACTTAAAGCTGTTAAAATTATTTATTGGGTTTTTAGATGGTTATTCTACTTTGTTGTTTCCTACCTATAATCTTAATATGGTCTTAAATATGTTTTGTTATGTTCTATTTCGTATTTTGGTCATTCTCTATCATAGAGGTATTTTTGTAATTTGCCATTTGCAATCCGACAAAGTGGCTCTACAGGTTAAAATATTTATTGTCAGTTGTTTTTTTATCAACGGGTTATATTGAAAAGTTAAATTAAATTCTAACATATTCTACATTATAATTCATAAGTAATTGGTAAGTAATTGGAATAGGTTGTAATAATTTTTTATTAATACTAAACATTTGTATAGATAAGTGTAAATATGAACAGAAAAATTCTGCTAATCCCAGGTGATGGCATAGGAAAAGAAATTATTCATCAAGTTGCGAGAATCATTGAAAAGTTGCAACGAAAGTTAGGACAATCGGGGATTCAATGTCAAATTGACTGGGCTGACGCTGGTGGAAGTGCTTATGAATTAACAGGTCATCCATTACCAGAACAAACGCTTAGTAAGGCAAAACAAAGTGATGGAATTTTATTTGGTGCGGTTGGTGGTCCCCAATGGGATGATTTGCCACGACATCTTAGACCCGAACAAGCATTGCTTGCTTTAAGAAAAGAATTGGATCTATTTGCCAACCTACGTCCAGCCTTGCTGTATCCTGAATTGGTTTCTGCCTCATCTTTGAAACCTGAGGTGGTCAGCGGTTTAGATATTATGATTGTGCGAGAATTAACCGGTGGTATTTATTTTGGTCAGCCCAGAGGAGTACAAATAAATCAACAAGGTGAGCAAGAAGGTTTTAATACCTATCGTTACACCGAGTCTGAGATTCGCAGATTGGCACAAAATGCCTTTCAAATTGCAATGAAGCGTAATAAGAAATTATGCTCGGTTGATAAAGCGAATGTCCTTGAGGTTACTCAATTATGGCGTGATATATTTATTGATGAGTCAACGAACTACCCTGAAGTGGAACTATCACATATGTATGTTGATAATGCCTCTATGCAACTGGTGCGTAATCCAAAGCAGTTTGACGTGATTGCAACAGGCAATATGTTTGGTGATATTCTTTCTGATACAGCTGCAATGCTAACAGGTTCTATTGGTATGTTGCCTTCTGCTTCATTAAATAGTCAAAATCAAGGGATGTATGAACCCGTGCATGGTTCTGCTCCTGATATCGCTGGTAGTGATACAGCCAATCCACTGGCGACAATTCTATCCTTAGCACTTCTCTTGCGTTATTCGTTAGATGCTCATCCCTTAGCCTTACTTGTTGAAAAATCGGTGAGTCAAGTGGTTAAAAAAAATTATCGTACTGCGGATATTATGACGCCTGATGGAATTTTATTAGGCACTACGGCAATGACAGATAAGGTATTACAGGAAATGGATAAGTTAATTTAAATCATATAATTTGCAAATTTTATGAATATTGAAGAAACAAAAATCACCATTACCAATAATGTTCACACGCATCATTTTGTTATCAGCAAGGCATTTAAAAAGTTTGCACTTTATACCTTGTTGGTTACGGTGGTAATTTTAGTAGCTTCATTTTCGTTTAACTATTATCAACTTAATAAAAGACAGAGTCAGCTGGTTGTCGTTAGTGATGACTTGCAAAGTTTACAAGGGATCCATGAGAACACCTTGAAAACACTTAATCAATTGCACCAAAAATCCAATAAAAATCAGCGTCACTTAAAAGCCGAAAATAGTAACTTACAAGATATTATTCTCGCTCAGCAGGTTCGAGAAAAGAAAATTACCGAGCAGTTAATTGCTATTGAAGGGCTCCTTAAACAAGAGCCAACAAGTCGCACGTTAGCTGTGTTTAATCGACTGGAACTGGCTCAGCAAGAAATCCAAATCCGTAAGACGTTGTTAGCGAGTATTCCCAACGGATTTCCCCTAAAAAATAAAAAAATCATTACCAGTCATTACGGATGGCGAGCAAACCCTTTTCATAAAAGTTCTCGAAAATTCCATAAAGGAGCAGATTTCAGAGCAAAGAAGGGTACTTTGGTATATGCGACAGCAAATGGTGTTATTAGTTTTGCTGGCATGAGCTATGGTGGTTATGGTAAAATGATATTGGTAATTCATCCTTTTGGTTTTTCAACACGATTTGCTCACCTATCTAAAATTGTGGTCAAAAAAAATCAGCTTGTCTACAAGGGGGATTTAATCGGGGAGACAGGAAACTCTGGTTCATCAACGGCTCCTCATTTGCATTATGAGATTGAATACGGTAAAAAAACAGTCGATCCAAAAGCATTTCTTAAGTGGAACTTATATAATTATGGTTCAATTTTCAAAAAAACAACTAAGATACCATGGGAATCATTACAAAATCTAATCAAGCTACATCATCTTCCGGCGCTCAGAGCATCATTGCAAAAGGAAACAAATTTCAAGGCGAATTAAACTTAAAGGACGACCTTCATATTGATGGTAACTTTGAGGGTAATATTTTCTCTGAAAGCAACTTATCAATAGGCAGTGCAGGTACGGTTTTTGGCTTTGTTGAAGCAAACAAAATATTAATTAGCGGTAACTTTCGCGGACAGGTTCGCTGTGAGGTTTTAGAAATTCTCTCTGGTGGCGTTTTTAATGGAGATGTTCTGGCTCAAGAATTACGTATTGAATCAGGTTCTAAATTCTTTGGACACAGTCATAACGAAGAAGAAGAAACTTTCCCCCAATCTTTGCCTGCTAGTCTCACAAAGAAACTTGAGAGTTCCCTTTATGATTCTCAAGAAGGCGATGTGACGATTGTTGACCAATCTTAATATTTCATCAGCTTTTGCTCAGTATTCAATTCACTAGCCTCTTATCCTGAGTTTTTCATCCTGCATTCGTTTGGAATGCCCACCTTTTAAAGATAGTGGTATTGAGTGACTTTAGTCGTATGTAGTTGTATACAAAAGTAAAACTCAGCATAGAGCATAATATGGCATACTATCTGTTTCTGCCATTCTAAATAAAATTCACAATGACACAATATAACGTTTGCATCGCTGGTGCCACAGGTGCCGTTGGGCGTACTCTCATTAAATGTTTGGAGGAAAATCAATTTCCAGTAGCCAACTTATATCCCCTTGCAAGTGAACGCTCAGCTGGCAAAACCATCATGTTTAACAATCAAGAAATTGTTATCCAATCTCTTGAGCAGTTTGACTTTAGTAAAGCCAATATTGGACTTTTCTCAGCAGGTGGCGAGCTTTCAGCTATTTACGCTCCAAAAGCGGCGGCACAAGGCTGTATTGTTGTTGATAATACCTCTCACTTTCGTATGGACGAAGAGGTTCCATTGTGTGTTGCTGAAGTAAACCCAGACTCTTTGAAGCAATACGCGCGTAAAAATATTATTGCAAACCCTAACTGTTCAACCATTCAAATGGTGGTTGCACTTAAACCCATCTATGATGCGGTTGGCATTGAGCGTATAAATGTGGCAACTTATCAAGCTGTATCAGGCTCAGGTGCAGAAGCCATTGATGAGTTAAATCAGCAAAATATAGCGGTTCTAAACCAACAACCTACCGAATGTCGAGTTTATCCGCATCAGATTGCTTATAATGTGCTTCCGCATATTGATAGTTTCCTGAGTAATGGTTACACTAAGGAAGAAATGAAAATGGTGAATGAAACCAGAAAAATCTTTTCTGATGATAGTATTCAAATTAATCCTACCGCTGTTAGAGTACCAGTAAAGTATGGCCATAGTGAAGCGGTGCATATTGAAACTAAAGATAAGATTACCGCAGAGCAAGCAAGAAAACTACTTTCAGAAGCTCCAGGCATCACCCTATTGGATGATCCGCAAAACTTAGTTTATCCAACCGCTTTAGATGCAGCACACAATAATCAAGTTTTTGTTGGTCGAGTTCGTGAAGACATTAGTCATCCAAGAGGTTTAGATCTTTGGGTGGTTTCTGATAATGTTAGAAAAGGGGCAGCGACTAACACTGTGCAGATCGCCGAACTACTTATCCGTGATTACCTATAACTAGCTTACAGTCTAAGTATCACCTCATACAGATTGAGGAATTTATGCTTCAAAGCTCATTCTTAATATCCTTGACTCAGTTCTCTTAGAAGTGCTATCAAAAATGCTTATTCAGCCAAAAAAAATTCTACTGTTGGGATTAGGGTTTAGTCTATTGATGACTCTGAATGCTTGTGTTTACCTCACTGAGCGTCAGCAGGGTAATATTCTGATTTATGAAGATGTACAGAAAATTCAAATGGGTAGTACTCAAGCTGAGGTACAAGCGACTCTTGGACACCCATTACTAATTCACCCATTTAATCCTAAAAAATGGATTTATGTCTTTCAAAAACGCCAAACTGATGGCAGTTACTTCAAACAACATTTGATTGTTGATTTCAACAATCAACTCATCGTCCAGCATCTGGATAAACGCAATATCAAACCTCAAGATTAGTACAGATAGAAATCATAAACTCTCATAGAGTTTGTATGTGCTAAACATAGCTTGCCTGTATTGTAACCAATCATTTAGTTGACACATTTCCACGGCTTTTGCCATAGGAATGCGTCACTACTGTGAGGGACGGGACTAAACTAAACAACTAAGCAGTTAGATATATCGCTTAGGAGCGTTTACCAAACCACATACGTGAAAACAAACCGTCCTTGCGAACAAATTGATGGTACAGAAAAGCCAGCACATGTCCAATGATTAGAAGGGTGAGTAAAGTGCTTAAAATACCATGTGCAACACGAGGTGGGTAATCATCAAAAGTAGCAGGTAATGACGTACCAGAACCACCAAAGACAATATCTGGCAAACCTGCCATACTGGCGATGGCGATACCGCTTGCTGTCATAAGAAACACAATCGCATATAAAAGATAGTGTGCTATGACACCGAGCTTATTAACCGTTTCGTTGCCAATATCTGCTTTTTCTGGTTTGTTTGTAAAAAAGCGAATAATTAAACGAACTGTCATTAATACCAAAATAACGATGCCAGCGGACATGTGAGCTTTTAGAAAAAATAGTTTTTCTGGATCAGAGTTTGGTGTAACACTTAACACATTGCCTCCCATAATAAGTCCCATGACAATCATTATGGCTAAAAGCCAGTGTAGTACAACTAAAATAGGGTGATAGCGTTTCATAAATTATATCCTTGTTTTTAATGTGAAAAATAAAATTGTTATATTGTATATCTAAGAAGTGAGTCGTTCTAATGACAGTCAACAAACCTCAAATCAATGAATAAATAGAGGTACCCTTAAGCCATCGTGGAAAAAAAGAGTAGTGCGAAACCTAATAGTAGGCGATACACCACAAATGGCATCACTCCAATTCGGTTAATTAGAGTAATCATAAAATGAATACACAACCAAGCACTGATTGCCGATAAAGCAAAGCCAAGACCAAAAAGCAACCAGTCCACAGCGGGTGCTGAAACCACTAACTCACCAACTTTCAATACGGAAGCTGCAATAATCAGCGGAACAGCTAAAAGAAAAGAAAACTTAGCAGCAGCCACTCGATGCATCCCGATAAATAATGCTGCGGTTATCGTAATACCAGATCGGGAAGTCCCTGGAATCAAAGCTAATGCTTGCATGGAACCAATAAATAACGCTTGTTGCCAATGGATGGTAGAAAAGGTGTTTTGTTGTCTTTTTCTGTCTGCTATCGCTAAGAGTACAGCAAAAACAATGGTTGTGGTTGCAATCACTAAAACTGAACGTAAATTATCTTCTATCCAATCGTTAAATAATAAGCCAATAACACATGCTGGTAACGTCGCTAATACGATTAACCAAGCAAGGCGTCCATCTTCAGTCAATTGACATTTAAAAGTCAGCAACCCTCCCCAAATAATAGCTCGTAATTCGTTGCGAAAATAGTGCATTACTGCAATGAGCGAACCTAAATGCACCGTCACATCAAAGGCTAAGCCTTGATCTTGCCAATCAGTCAGCCGTGGGATTAGAATTAAATGTGCCGAACTGGATATTGGCAAAAACTCAGTAAATCCCTGTACAACAGATAGAATAATGACTTGTAAGATGTCCATAAAATAAGTGGGTTAGTATGGGGTTAATATGGGTTAGAATAAGAAAATAAGAAACGAGAATAAAAAACGAAAAATTGGATAACAAGTTAATCAACAAATAATGCTTGGCAAAAAATCAGATTGCAGAACTATGATTATTGCCTACTCAAAGCTTATTGAAATAGCTCCTCTTGTAATTCTTCATTGGTTTGTTTGCCAACATTTTCTTCATTGAGCAATGGGTTTACTTGTTCCTGTAAGGTCGTATTCTCATTAGCAGAAGGAGAGTTTTGAATGCGAAATATTTCAATAATAATATCATTCTCATCATCGGTTGGTTTGGCTAATTTTCCAGTCTTTTTATTAATACGCACCGAAACAATATTGGAGCTCTTTTGGCGTACCTGCTCTGGTGTATCAGCTAAAGCCACTTGATGATAGTCAATCCATATCGGTAAAGCAGCTCTGGCACCTGTTTCTCGCTCTCCCATCGTTTTTGGTTGGTCATAACCCACCCAAACGGTAGTGGCAATGGACTCATTAAATCCAGAGAACCACGCATCAAATTGATTATTAGTCGTTCCTGTTTTGCCAACAATATCCTTACGTTTTAAAACTTTCGCACGAACTCCAGTACCTCGTTGAATTACATCTTCCATAATATCAGACATAATATAACTAATATCAGCATCAAGCGTTCTCGGTGCAGGATTGAGAGCACTACAGTTATTCTTACAAACTTGTACAGGATTACTTTGATACAACACTAAGCCATTTCTATCCTCCATACGCTCAATCAAATAAGGATTAATTAAGAAACCGCCATTAGCAAATACCGCAAATCCACGAACAACCTCTAAAGGCGTTAATGGCGAACTGCCCAGTGAAATTGACAAATTACGATTCTCCCTGAAACTCCGTTTTTCAAACCCAAAATTTTCCATAAAGCCAATGGTATATTTGAGTCCTAATTGACGTAATAGACGCACAGATACCAAATTACGCGAATAAGTCAGAGCGGTTCTTAATCGAGTCGGTCCAAAATAACGTCCAGAATAGTTATGAGGTGTCCAAATAAAGCCAGTCGCTTCATCCTCAAAACTAACGGGTGCATCATTGACAATCGTTGCCGCAGTCATTCCCTTTGATAATGCAGTTGCATATAAAAAAGGTTTGAAATTAGAACCTGGCTGGCGTTTTGCTTGAGTGACCCGATTAAATTTATAATTGGAAAAGTTAAATCCGCCAACCAAAGCCAAGATAGCACCATTATTGACATCAAGACTCACTAAAGCCGCTTGGACTTTGGGAGAAGAAGTTAAAGCATAACGACTCCCTGAACCAACTGGATTTTTATGTAAATAAACCAATCCGCCTAAAGGCAAGGCCTGTCGCCGTTCCGAAGTTTTTTGTGGGCTTTTCTTTAAAAGAGGCAAGAAATAATCCTTATTGGTTCCTAACTCAATTAAGTTGAGGATATCTTGGCGAATTTGATTTTGCATCACTAATGCTTTTTGATAAGGCGAATTCTCTTTTTTCCAAGTCGTAAACGCCCACTTAACATCTTTTTTTGATAACTTAAAGCGTTCGCCAAACTCACTAATTAACCAAATTGATTTATCCTCTATATGGTAGATGATGCCACGTACTAATCCATTAATTTTGGGTAAATGGTGAGTGTAGTCAATCAATTCAATTTCATAATCGTCATCTACTTGATCTTTACCAGACAAGGGGACTAAATTAACCTGTTTTTCTACTCCACTCCAATGATGACGACGAATGTAATTCAATAAGCTTCTTCGCACCGCAACATTCGCTTGTTTTTGATTGGCGTTTTTAAGCGTGGTAAAAATTTTTATTCCCCGCTCATAAATATTGTCAATGTTCAAATCTCGTAATAATTTTTGTGCTTCTTGGTGTACCATTTGAGCCGCATGTCCTGCATCTAACTGATAACGGCTTAACGCTAATTGAGTTATCACAGGGTATTCAATTGCCTCTTGATACTCTTTTTCGGTAATGTGTTTATTATCATATAAACGCTTGAGAATGTAATCACGGCGAATTTTTGCACGAATTCCATTGGCAATAGGGTTGAATGCAGAAGGTGCCTTAGGTAAACCAGCCAACATTGTCACTTGTGCCCAGTTAAGTTGCGACATTTTTCGATTATAGTAGGTTCGTGCGGCTGCCGCAAAACCATAAGAACGATGCCCTAAAAATATTCGATTAATATAAAGTGTTAAAATCTCTTCCTTGCTATAAACTTCTTCTAACTGGCGAGCAACAAAAATCTCACGAATCTTTCGCAAGTAACTTTTTTCGCGTGACAAAAAAAAGTTCCTTGCAACTTGCATAGTAATCGTACTCGCCCCTTGACTCTTCTCGCCAGTCATCAATAGATTGATAAATGCACGTACTAACCCAGAAAAATCAACTCCACTATGACTAAAGAAATCATCATCTTCGGCAACTAACAAAGCCGTAACAATCTTATCGGGAATATTTTTATACGATACCAGTGTCCGTCGTCGCTCGCCATACTCGCTAATCAATTGTCCATCGGCAGAAAAAATTTGTAATGGCAAGGTTAAGGAAATATCCTTAATTTCCTTAACATCAGGCAAATGAGGTTTTATTAGCATAGCATAACCAAACATCAACCCAGCAATGCCAAGCACCGATAAAGTTACTAATAAACTAAAAAAACGTTTAAATGTAAAGAAGCGTTGTCTCATCTGAATGAATTTATATGACTAAGAATTATATTGATGGGATGTGTTTGGGATGTATTGGGAATATATTTATTTGGGACATGTTATTAAGTTTGTAAAACATTTCGTATAAGTATAATTGATAAGGGTGTCTAAATTAATAGAGGTACCCTGAACACTTATCTATCTTGACTTACCTATCTTAAATTAGTATGGAAAATAAACAGCAAACAAATAACTACAGCAATCAAATCAAGCTGGACTGGCAGGAACAAGTTCACTTTATTGCCACCGATGAACAAGGGCATCAGGTACATATTGATGGCAATCCAACTATTGGAGGGCAAGATCTTGGAGTTCGTCCAATGGAATTGGTACTTATGGGGTTAGCAGGTTGTTCAGCAATTGATATTGTCACCATCCTGAAAAAAACCAAACAACATTTTGATAAATTTCAAATAATTGTTCATGCAAATCGTTCAGCCAACATTCCTAGCGTATTTAGTGAAATTTACATAGAAGTTCAAGCACAAGGAGAAATTAGCCAAGCTAAGCTTGTCCAAGCCTGCCAACTCTCAATTGAAAAATATTGTTCAGTAATTGCGATGATAAACAAAACCGCAAATATTACTTGGCACTGTGTCGCAAGCAAAACATAGAGGTATTCTTAGAGTTAAACGGACAAACGAATACAATTAATCAAAATCTCAATCAAACTATCCAGTCTGTCAACCTATTGTCTATACACATTGCCTGCTTATTTATTGTCCCTAACTATTGAATAAATACATAACAGCCATTAGAATTATATGGTAATACTATGTATTCACCAATAGTGCATAGGATATGTACATGTTTTAAAACCCATTAGAACCAACATAGTATTTCCTTTTCATAAATTCTCAAATTTTCACATTCTTTCTCTTGAGTTTCTCTTTTGGGGGCGACAAGGTTTCGACGGAAGGTTTAAGTAATTTATGCGTGTCGAGTTGCGGTTACTCGTAAAACATTTGCAAACTGTTATAGTTGCAGAAGAAAACTACGCACTCGCGGCTTAATTAATGCAGCGACGCTTGCTGAACCACTGCCAATGGTGATTCTACCAAGTGTCATATAAACATTGGATCGATTACTGACTAACCTGAGGTATCAGTAACCTAAAATTTATTCAGGTTAGCTTGCCTACTGTTTGCCCATTGACGTTTAGGCGAGTGAAATTTTAATAAAGTGGCTACACACGTAGATTAGATTATGCACCCCTTGCGGACGGGAGTTCGATTCTCCCCGCCTCCACCAACACACACCATCTAAAAACATCCAATACCATCACCCCTCCCTTTTTTTAAATTAGGGAACAGGGGCTGACTCCATTCTTTGTCTTGCGTTCTCCAGCAAAGCCTTGCCCCCACTCTCGCTAGTCTTCACAATACCAGAATAAACATTCACCCGAAAATCCCAAGCAAGATTAAAATCTTGCCTCCAAAATTTGTCGTAATCCGTTGTTTGATACGTTTAAATAACCATCGCAAAGGCTTAGATGTTGAAATTTTCCATGGGTCATAATCAGGAGTATTTTTAGGCAGTAGTGCTTTTTGGTACTCTGAAACTATTAATGCCATTCTGTAGTATGATTGCGATTATTATGCTATCAAGAACACGAATATATGTTTAAAGGATTGGCTAATTTTTGTTGCAGATTAAGATTTAATGATTATAGTTTTTTAAATTCTTGCATTTCATTTTGTAAGGCACTATAATTATTTATCCGCTGTTGAGAAAAGCGAAAAAAGTAGTCAGCAGCGAAGCTCTTTAACAATCAGGAAGCCAAAGCAACACACGGTTTTTTATATGTGATTTCAACATCATAAACAAAC
>JAYJMH010038165.1:0-15646 GCA_036873815.1 Phacellophora camtschatica | reverse complement strand
ATCTTAACATCATTTTCAAGCTAAATGAAATAAAAGACGTTGTTTGTATATATAGAAAAATAAACAATAGAAAGATTATTTATCACGTGATGAGAATTTTTGGCGGTTCAGATGATAGGCGCTAAAAAGAATGCTAAAGAAAAATGAAACAATTTACAAAAGCCATTTAAATTATTTTTTTGTATTGTTGAAATTAACAAATTTCTCTTCAATTGACAAATTCAGCCAATTTACAAGCAACTCAAAGAAACAAGAAAATATTTAAACTTCTCATTTTTGAATTTCAACAAACATCAAGACTTCACTCCCATTTTGCTGACAATCTCTGCAACAACCCAAGAGCAATATATTATGGTTACAAATGTAATCATTGTTTACACCTTCATATCAATATATAATTTACTTTATGCAAACTAGAATTTTATTTTTGTTTGATTATATATAAATTTATATAAAGCAAAAAAACAGCAATACCATTATTGCAAATAATTTTTTTTATTCTGTTAGCCCTTATACCTTTGCTGGTACTGCTTCTGCATCTGGGATACATAAACCAGGAAACTTTTTCCTCTGGAAGTCATCTTTGATAAAATCTGGTGCAACAGCATTGGAATCTGCACATCAAAGAAAGGAGACAAATTTCAGCTTTTGCTTACAGACTGATCAGTTGTTACCAGTGGCAGACATTTGGTTTCCAAGAGTGGGGTTGTCAAACACATAGAAAATGGCCTAAATTATACACTTCATGCCTAATTTTTCCAACAAAAGCCCTAAAAATGTCAAGAATATTTCCAACAAACTATTAAGAATTGAGGGGTTGGTTGATCCCCCCCCCCAAGTCCTCCACAATTTCCATCACTGAGTTGTACTTGAATTAATAAAGCTGTGCTTGCAATAGATTTAAAATCATATTCCTCATTTTTAAGATAATAAAAAATTTATACAACTATGCCCTGTACCCACCAACTTTTCTTTTTTTGTCAGGTTTCAATTTCTGCATTAGTCTGTAAAGATTTGTAATCAGTGAGTCCTGGGAAAAAACATCAATAATTTCAACATTGAATTTTTCTATTTTTCAAAACATTAAGAATTATTTTTAAATTTGAATATCTTGAATAAAATTTTTAATATTTTTCAGAAATAAAAAGAAAACTTTTTAACTGTGTAGACCTTGACTTTGAAAAGTAAATTTATTGTGTTGTCTATTTTTGAGACCCAATTTCTTTAGCTTAAAAATATATTGTCTTACAGTTGTTGTGTTTTTCTAGTTGTGGTACATCTCTGAAGTTCTGACATAAAAAACAATCTTTGCAAAACAAGGTGGTAAGAAACTGGCATAACTTTAGAAATTATAGCAAGGCAAACATTTGTGTGGAATCAAATTTTATTCCAAGAATCAAAGCTCACAGGAAAATCAGCACCATTCTTGCCAAGATTTTTCTTGAACTTCTCAACATTTTTACTCTTTTCTCCAAGCATGATAACAAACTCAGCTGCAAAAATAATCAAACAATATCATACTCAATTAATCACAATCTGTGATGTCATATCAACATTTTTTCAAAATTGCAATCTATTGGTAGCAATCAATAATATTTAGTGTCCTAAAATACACGAAAACTCAGTCTAGGTTGGTTCAGTCAAGAATTTTGTCAGGAATTTTGATAATTGTTTAGGAAATAATATAATATATAAATATAATTTTTACAGAAAAAAAATAAGACAATTTTCCCAACTCTCCAATCTTGATTTTCAAAATTTGTATAAGTTTGTTGGGGCAATTACTGCTGCTACAGTCCTGTCCAGAATAGAAAGTGTCTTTGCTAAATGCAAAAAGGTCTTTACCTTATGTTACTTTTGCTACATATATGTTACTGCTTGCGCACTGTCGGTCTAGTAGGGCAAGCAGCATACATTACTATATTTGATTGACAAAGGCAAAGGATTTGGCTCTGTGGGACTCTAGGATAGCCTGGAATTTATTTGTAATAATAGATTTATGACTTTACAATCTTTTGTTTCTTTTGCTGGCACAGATGATAATAGGCCTAATATACGAATATTTTAGATGAGATGATCCTGTTTGGAATGCTTGCAATGTGACATGAAAGAAAATTTATTCAATCTATCCAATTTGCATGCTTGCAAAAACAGAGGAGTATAATTTCAATTCTTTAAATGACCAGTACAATTCTTCAAATTTTATATTTTTGGCAAAAAAATATTCAGTTGCACACATATTATGCCATTTCGTTATCTTCCACGAACAGCACAAATATTTTCTAGTCTGGGAGATGGGATCAAAACAAACACCTTCATATATTTTAAGCAACAAACATTGTTTAAAATTTAATAATAGATGCAAATAACAGCTAGACAACCTAGCCATTCTTAGTTTACCCAAGGTCTTGTCATTTAGGCCAAGATGGTTCTCCAGCTCAGTGCAAACTTTCGAAACAAGTGACAACTTTTCAAGCTTTATCAAGTCATCCATCACGAATTAATTTTCCAAAAAGACCCAAAAATGTAGTTTCTAGCACTGTCCAATTAATAACAAATCAGCAAGACCAGCCTGCTACCAACCAATTTCCTCAGCTTCCTTGTAATATATTTTGATGTTTGTAAAAAAAGGCCAAAAAAGCACGCAACGGATAATGGGCCTAAAAACGATTATAATTGTTTCTTCTCCCGTCGTCGTTAAACATTCATAATTTCCATGTTCCTGTGCTAATTTAATAATAATAAATAAAACTTATTTTGGTAGACTTCGTGGAGTGTTCTAGTAAAAGTATTAAAGTCTTTTCCGTGTGAAAATTCCTTGTATTCTTCGTGTCCTCGTTAAAACAACGTTTTGCTCCGAAGCGCCATCTTTGTTGTAAAGTAAAGTTTCTCGTTTCTCTGAATAAGAAAACTGGGCTCTATATTGATTTCATTGATTGATTTCAACCTCAACCGAGGGAACAAATAACAACCCTCAAATGACCTCTGTTCTGGCAAAAATGGTAACTGAGGCCCCGAATAGTACTGGGTGACTGAAAATCGTGTGAACTTCTATAGCTGGAATTTTACGGGACTTAAACAGATATCACGGCCAAATACGAAAGCAGAAGAGCTTAAAAATCTGTCTCATCTCATAAGCCGGGCTGCTTAAGCCTTAGGCGGTCACTAAATTTGCTTTAAAGCACTTGCTTACAAATAAAGAATCTTTAACTGACATATTCCAAGCATTTTTATCGTGGAGATACTTCAATATTTTTATCGTGAAGATACAAAATATTCTTTCAAAAGGAATTTTAAGACTCATTTACATTGCTCCCTATTCCCTAACATGCTATTGTGCTGCTTTTACAAAGTCGTGCCGCGCCGAACCGAACCGAATGAATTTTGGTTGATACGGCACGGCACGACTCTTATAAAACCAATTTTGTACCTGGTTCGGCACGGCGTGGCAGAGTCAAACCATAAGCCAAGGGTCTCTCGCCTGGGTCGACCCAGAGCGACCTATAAAACCAACAGTCGCACCGTGCCGTGCCGAACCATTGCAACACATGCGTATAAACATATTTAAAAATAGTTGAAAATGTCTGATCATGAAAAAACACACACCATTTAACCGAATTTTTCGTTTATGAAAAGAAAAATTAATGCAATATACAAAAGTGAAGATGAAGCAAGAACGCTATTGAAAAAGAGGGGGAGGTGGTTTCCAGGAAATTTTCCGGGAAGGAAAGAAAAACGCTTGAACTGGTTGGCCAAGGATTATGTTCACACACGAAAGCGACAACTCAGATGTTGATTCTGATGTTGATTCATCAGGAGTGCTTTCAACATACTTCTTTCGTCTGCCATTTTCCCATACTTAATTGCACTGATATGCGTACTGATATGGTTCGGCACGGCGCAATAAAAATTTTGCCTTATAAAACAGGAGGCGAATCTGAGTCGATTTCTTGTCGAACCGATTTTCTTCTGGTTCGGCGCGAAACGGCAGGACTTATAAAACGGCTCTTACAGAGCTCTCCTTAAGAATTCTTCCACACGTTATAGCATCAGTGGCGGTAGCAACTACTGTCGTTCTTGTTCTCTCGTCCGGGGTTCCTATTGTTCAGCATCATTCTCCTATGCTGCCCTGACATCCAATGTGAAGCGGATTCTAGTATTCATCAGCAATTAATCGTATTCGTAGCTTTATGTAGTTGTTTATTTTGTAGTTTTTCTTCTTTTTTGCATGTCTTTATGTTAACGGCCATAGGGTAGTCATTGTCTTTTGCTCCTTGTGGTCCCGTCCATGTAGTGTTGTATAGTTTGTAAAGTAATTTAGAAAGTATAGTAGGATGTAGATGTAACATGTATTGTATCATTTCTAAATGAATATAAAAAAACTAGATGTAGTGTGAAGCTAGATATAGGAGAAATATATTTGTTATGTTCAATTTTCAGTGTTCAATTTTCAAGAGGGGGGTTTCACAAAAATAGGTATTTGCGTTTGCAGGCATTTTTTCATTTCTTGGTTACAAAGAAAAAGTTCGTCGTTTCCCCTCATGGCATGGAACCAAAACTTGTCAGCACGAGACACTTTTTGTTTCATTTTCGACATCATGCAACACATATCTGTGTGATGTCGCATTGGCTAATTTTAGATTGTTTACAAGGTCAAGCCTGCTATTGAAGTTTAGCTCTTCCTTCATCTTTGAAAATCTTGATGACATAGAGCTACCTATAACTTTTGGTGCAGCTCTAATCCAATTACGATTGACGCAAGCATCGAGAGATATGAAAATTATCCATTGTGGGGTGCAGTGGGGGTGCTTAAAGGAAACAATTAAAGTTCTTTGATGAGAACAATCATTTCCATCATGGATTGCTGCAGCTTCTAGTTTTTGGTTCTAAAGATAAGGCGTTCCTGTTCTCAATTAGTCACAGATGACATTCTCATGACTCTTTAAATATTGCAACCAAAAATAGTTAATTTAAATTGCGGTCCAAATATAGAAAAATGTAAACGATTTGTAGAGGCCAACACCCTCTATCTAAAATACAATGGGCCATACAAATGTATTTTGCGCTACCAAATAAGTGACAACTCAAAAAGGTATAAATACGTTGCTTGGTAGAACTTGAACAAGTTGTAACTCAGTTTGACATACGGAAAATATCAGTGTAAAGAAGTGCATTGAAATCATGTATTTTAAAATAATATTACTCATAGCTATGGCAGCATATTTTATTTCTGTTACCACAAGTTGCAGTGTACCACGTGGCTGGAAACCAAAAACAGTTGTTAAAAGAGCAAAATTAGCCGAAATGGTATTTTTTGGAAAAGTCACAAAGAGTCCTAAAAGATGGCATTTCTCAGCTGGTTCAAAGGCTCTGGAACTTCGAAAAACAAGCGGTTTTTATTCGATAGAACTTGAAGTATATTGTGTTTTAAAAGGTGGACTCTTCCCAAGGTATAATGATCATCAAAAATCTTAAAACTTTTCTTCACATACTTTGCTTATTTTTTATGCAAACAAACATAAGAGTATGAAAAATCTACAGGTACAAGAAAAATAGAACCCACAGACTTACTGAGCAATAGATTTGACAATAGCATAGTGTTTGTAAGCAATAGTCTGGTTCCAAAAATTTTGTTTCTTATATAAGGGGTTTTATGATATATTTTTAACAAACGTTTATAAATTTTTTAACAGGAGTTTGTCTCTATAAAGAATCTTTTAAAGAAGTAACTGTTAACAATAAAATATTTCTTAATCTGAAAATTATTTGATATGATTTTGCGATTAAGAAGTTTGAACTAAATTGAAACGTTTCGACGTATATGTCGTAAAATGTTTCTGGAAGCAGGCATTTGTTAGAAAGAAGAATTTCTGCCATTTCTATGTCAAGAAGAAAGCTTTAATTAGAAGGAAACCTTTATTTTTAGAAAGTAGATCATAGAAGGGAACACAACGTCGCAAATATAGTTTACTTTCAAGAAACATGTGGCTATCCCCTCGATCTAGAAGCTCAATTCAAGAAAATTTAAGGGTCAGTCAAGGCTCGAAACTTCCGACGCTAATGGACGCTAACTTTTGGATAGAACGTACAGGAAAGAAAACTTGTGGCAAGCCTAATTAGAGATGAGTCAAAGTTCCAAATTTCCGATGGTTAGAGTGTTTCGGTTTCGGTTCCGTCTCGTGTTTCATTTTCGTTTCATTTTGTTTTTCTGTTTCTTGTGGCAAATCTAATTTCTAATATGTTACTATTTCTACAGAATAGAGGTTCTACTTTTGACCTGAGAAGAAAATATATTAGCTGTCCGTTTAAGAATAAAATACAGTAACTTGCAGTTACTAAGTTCCATCACAAAAATAAAGTATATTAGCATACTGAATATTTTGTAAAAGAGGCTTATTTTGATATTTATTCAAAATGTTTATCATTACAGGTTCGTGAACATAACAAATTTTGGTTATCGCCCGCGCTACTGTGTGGAAAATCATGCAATTGAAGGGGAAAAAGCAATATTCTTCACGCGACATGGAAACAAAGGAGAATTGGTGGCGCAGAAAGTCAATGTGCAGCCATCGATGGCACACGTTAACGAAAGAGAGTTGAACAAAATCATGAAAATTGCAGACTTTGTAAACAAGAAACGTTTCAAAGTGAAAAGAAAAGGATTAACGATAACTGAATTCGGATGTCCTGTTCTTGCAAATAACGATTGGAAATAAAAGACAGGTCATATACAGGGTTCTATTTTATAGGGTGAACGAAGACAGCAAACTGTAACAAAAAATATTTCCGGAACGTCTGATGCCCGATCCGGAATGTCCGTGACCCGATAGACTAACTTATACTATGTACAGTGATCACCAAATATACATTTTTACGATACTTTTATCAAAGAAATTTATTTAATCAAACACATTAATAAAATGTTAAATTCAATGGTTTTTACTGTGTTTTATTCTGCCTTAATCCCGGCGCAAACTTTTTTCAAAAATGTTTTGCTTTCACAAACGTTTTAGGAATAGTGGTGTGCATTTTTATTTTTGTGTGCTTTTTATTTTTTGATTTCTTATTACCCATGCATTTTCAGGACACGAAAAAAATGCATGGGGGATGGGAGACCAAAAACCAAAATTAGAAAACACGCACCATGATTATTTTTGGTTTCTTATTACCAATGCACTTTTCAGGACACAATAAAAATGAATGCATGGGTGATGGGAGACTAAAAACCAAAAATAAATAACACACCAAAAGCTCAAAATAGGATTCTTTTTGGTTTTCTTATTACCCATGCACTTTTCAGGACACAATAAAAATGCATGGGTGATGCGGGACTAAAAACCAAAAATAGAAAACACGCACCATCATTTATAAAGCCCATGGATAATCTTAGTTGGCTTCAAATTTTTATTTTGAAAGAAGCAAACTTTCAGTACTCTTACTATTTGATTCTAGACTTAATACAATCGTCGTAGTTATGCAAGGCTATACTACGACTCATAACATCCCAGTCAAAAAACTTGATCCCTAGTCTACTTAGTCTAGGAAAAGGGCTGTAAAGCAAATATTGCCGATTACCTCGTTCTCATAAATACAACAATTAACCTCGTTTTCATAAATAGCGAAAAATTACAACTAAAACGAATGGAAATCGCTAAAAATATCAAAGATAGAAGTTTAAATTGTCTTAAAGATCATTCTACATTAATTCCCATTATTTATTGATACTTATTAATGTTCCATAATGAATTACACAACTATTTTTAAATTTCAGTGCATTTGTATATTTGAGAATAACAGATAATGCAATAACAAAGAATTTTCAGAATCGCAGCTACGCTGACATTTTCGATACTGAGTGATCAAATAGGGAATAGTCAATATAAAAACATTTTACATTAGTCAATATGAAAAGCTTATCTATTGACAACAAAGTTCCGCTAAATCGAGTTCGCCCTTTCCCCTGATGGACCTCAACCAAAACCCAAACAACGGAACTCACAAAATCAAGTTCCGCAAAAATGACATTTTCGTTCACAGGAAGGCATTTCAACAACAATAATCCACGGAGTAGACGTGTCTCGATTAGATTCACTGAAAGATTTTGAGTAAGAAGCATAATTTTATGCAGTATGCAGACCTATAAGACTTTAGGTCGGTGCAGCGTAACTGGTTAGGCCTATAAACATTTTACGTAATAAAAGTATTGTGAGCTGAGAAACTTTGCTAACCAGCAAAAACCCATTGCTAACCAGCAACAATTGCGGCGAAAATTACCAATGGTACATTTCTTTGATGATTTTCGAGTTATCTGAAAGTACGTTTTGTCCAAGTAACAACTTGTCAGCAGCAAAACGTCGTGTTCCTTTACTTCGTGGTCAAGATTACTGCATCCACCTTCATTGGAGAATCGTACGTAGAAATTTGTTGTCACTATAAGTGAAGATCTTGGTGCAGTGTTTTGTTGCTTTATCGGTGCGCAAAGGCTGCTGGTTAGCAATGGGTCTCTAAAATATCGGCAAAAGCTAGTAGGCTTTCAAACTCTCGTGTACATGATGCCATTAAAATGATTGGAATAATTTTAAATCTACTCAAAATAATGACATCAAAATATTTACAGTGTTCCCACCAAAAGAAAGTAGACAAACGCTTGGAGCTGAAGCAGAAATAAGCACTTTTTATTTCTTCAAATCATCTTCATAACAAGCGATCTCCATTTTTCTAAAAAGACAAATACATACATAAATAATTTAAAAAAATACTGTTGATTTACCGGGTGCCCCGAAAAAAGGTAACATCTTTGATCAAGACCTAGCGCTGCGAGTTTAACTCAAATTTATTCGCAACAATTTTTAAAATGTTTCTCGGTAGTCAACTTAAAAATTGATACCTAGTTTGTTACTATTAAGATTATTTTTGGAATCATTGTTCAGAAGTGTTTTCAAAAACAAAGTATTTTGTCTGGAACACGATCTGTTAATAGCTTAGGCCAAAATTAAAACCTCTGATTTTCAGTGGGAGGCAAATTTGAACTTTAAATTACTTTAAGTTACTACATCAACTCTCAAACAATTAATATCAACAAACAAGATTTTAATTTTTAATTACACTATAGATAATTACTTTAAAAATAATTTTTGATGGATTTGGATGCTATTCTCAGCACTAGCTTTAATCAAATCTGTAACCATATTTTTGGGACACACAGTAGAAAAAGCATATTAAAACTAGTTGACTAAAACGTCCCGAGTTGGCAAGATATTTTAACTTGCCGAAATATATCGGTTTTTGTGTAAACAAGCAATTCAAATTAGTGATGAAAGTTACTTACATCTCCAAGGATAACGGCAGACCCCTTAGTTCCTGTAGGTGTTGTTGGATGAAGGTATTCTTCTGGCTCAACATATTCGCTTTTAGCATCATTATCCGTTTCTTTGGCTCTCAGGTTTTTCGTGTTACTTAGAAAGGTCTTCAGTTCTCTCTGATACAGTGTTTGTGAGTTCTTGTTCCCTGCTGTATTTGCTTCAAAGTTAGTATCAGAGTAATCATTCTTAAATGGATCTTCTTTCACGATTTCAAGTGATACGATTGATTCGTGGGAACGGTACTCTGATAGTTGAGTTTCATAAGCTCTGTTTATATATGCTTGGTTTGACGTTAAACTGTATTCTCTGCCATCTTTTGTCAAACTGAAATCATAAATTGAAAACCTTCAAAACTATTTACGAGAATATAGAGAAAGTGGAAATGTTGTGTAGGTACAACAGAATTCGTTCTTGGTACTCAGATAACTACAGCAAAATATCCATTAGTTACAAAAGAAATAATCAAGTCTGCTCTCAGCAAGTGACGTTTGAAGACAATCTAAAATGTAAATACAAAAACTGCCGCTGCTAAAAGCAGTTGTAGCAAGGGCTTTAGGAATCGTGATTTATGCATTCTATTTTTTGGTTTCTCATCACCCATGCAATTTTATTGTGTCCCATGCCCAAACGAGAGTTAAAAAGATAGAGAAATAGCACAAGACATCCATGCCACTCCACATCGCTCTTTCTTTCTCTCTCGTTCGGACATGGGTGGTAGGACACAATAAAATGCATGGGTGATGAGAAACAAAAAATATAATACACACAAAATGATTCTTAAAGCCTGTGCTCGTCAAACAGCATAGGAGAGATTTGCATTTCATTTGCTTGTTCATTTTTGTTTATATTTTAAAAATAGCCAATGTATTTCCAGCATTTGTGCTCATGTGATACAAATTCTGGGACGTGATGATTGGCTTATCATTAAATGAAAACAAAATGAAGACGATTCTACTGATTTGTAAAATAATTTTATTGATTCATCATCATCATCATCATCATCAATCATCATCAATTTGTTTATGGAATACAAATCTTACAATATATAAGTTAAAATAGTTGATGCCTAGGCGTGCCAACTAGCTTGGGCCACGAGCATACCATTTTTCAAAATCATCATCATCCATTTTATCATAAATCTGAATGCATGCACATGGTATAAACGCATCAAATAAATCTTTATGATTCGTAAAAATGATTGCAATGATTGGAATCAAAATGATTGCAAAAATCATGAAAATATATATCTTGCCAGAACAATGGCAGATTTTGTAACAATAATGAAATTGACATGCCAATTTGAAAGCGATTAGCCATTAGAGACAAAGCGAATTCTCTCCAGCAGAAAATCAAAACATGGCTTTGTTTTGATTTTCAGCTTGAGAGAACTTGCTTTATCTTGGATGGCTAATCGCTTTCAAATTGGGTGCCAATTTCACTATATCAAAATCTGTCCTTGCTTCTTACCACTGGTTTTTGTAAAAATACTTCTTCTTGGACGCAAAACAACACGCCAGAATTATTACCAACAGAAGTATGAAACCTGAAGCAGGAACAAGCACCCAAAGAATCCAGTCACCTTAACAGAAATAATTAATTTCAAAAAGAAACCTAGTTTATTTCGTTTGATACCATCGCTGACAGAACCTTTCTATCAGTGAAGTAAAGTTGGAAACCAAAACGGAAATGCAAAAAAGTGAAATAGACAAAAATCAATTAATAAAATTAAAATAATTTGAATTTGAAGTTGTTTGAAAAGCTTAGCAGAAAAATAATTAGAAAAGAAAACCAACTTTTAAAAAGTAAGATATTTCATTCAATATTTTTAGTTCCCAATTTGTTTTCCAACTGGATCAACAAAGATAATGAACTAACGAAGTGAACCAGCTCAAAAAATATAAAACTATTAATACTTTAGAACAAGTAAAAATTAGAAAATTAAGATATTTAACAAATATTAAGAGCATAAAACATAGGGGAACCATCGCTATAACTTCGACAAAACCATACAAATAATCACTAATGAGATTATTGAGAAAAGATACTTTACAAAAGTCTACAAATAGACTATCTTCTTTAAAAGTTTAATTCTAATTATATTTTGAACTGCATTTGGAAACTTTTGTCAGTATTAGGTAAAAACAATTGCTAAATAGACCCCCCTCCCAATTGAAAACATTTGTGAGTTTTAGGTAAAAACAATTGCTGTGTAGACCCCCTCCCCCAGGGTATGTAAGAATACACCATACTTTTGTCACAAGATCCTTGATTACAATGTTGTGTCTCAGTTGCTGTTCCTAGTTGAGAACAATTTTTTCCACCATGAATCGGAGTTGGATTGCTGCAGCTTCTAGTCCTTATCTGAACACCATCCCCGCAGGTCTTGGAACACGTTTGAAAACTGGACCAAATCGAGTAGTTGCCATCTAAAAAATCAAATCAAAATATAAACCGTAAAACAATGAAGCAAATTGACAAGAACAAAAAACTGTGCCAGATTCTGTAAAAACCAAATATTTTCAAGACAAAGACAGAAAACGATTGCAAACTGAAGATCAAATCAGCAAAATCGGAGACTCCAAAGCTTCCCTTCTCGTCAATTAGTTGGCCGCAATAGGCAAAATGACTTTAAAATACAGAAGAAAAACATTATTTAGCTGAGTGAATTCACAGTTCTGTTTTTATCAAATAAAATGTTTTTCGCTGAGTACAGAATAGTGCTAAAAAATCCATATTTACAATGGCTTTACAACTAACCGATAATTTACAACAATTAAATGAATTTACAACTAACCAACAAAATATGTTTGAAGACATCTTGCACCGTTATAACCAAGGAAACAACTGAAAAAGTGATGTGTTTTTATTATAACACATTTACAGTATGCATAATAAATATGTTATATCATAGTCATGTGCCAACAATGCATTGTTTATTCAGCTAAGAAAGATAAATATAACTATTTTTAATATTTATTTTTAAGCCGTAGAAAGCATAAATACCCCATAGATAATAAAATTGCAAGTGGCTGGAAAAAATAGTTTGAAATAAAATTTAAAAATGTTATGTCGACTCCACTTCAAGACCAGTAAGCCACAAGGTTATAGCATGGGCATTAAAAAACATGAGCTGTTTCAGTGTCCATGTACCCGTGACAGTGTACATGTACCCGTGACAGTGTACCTGCACCTGCACCTGCACCTGCACCTGCACCTGCACCTGCACCTGCACCTGCACCTGCACCTGCACCTGCAGTTTTGCTCATTTTTCTTAATGCCCATGGTTGTAATAGATAATTAGTAAAATCTTGTCATAGCATTCCAAGGGACAGACAAGCAACATGTTGCAAATTGTTTGATGACGTTTTTCAAATACTGAACTTGATAACTCGTCAGTGAGTTGCACAAGGAGGATATTTCGGGCCTTTAAAATAGATACACCACTTTGCCCATGGGCGGCCCCGCAGACTGGCGTCCCAATTTTTTGTTATATTTATTAAAGCATATAAAACGTACAGTTTTTATGAGCAGAAAAAGATAAAATAATTACCTGCAATTCACGTTATATTCTGTTTCTTGACAGAGACCATTTCCACCGCAACTCGGAGATGAACAGATTTCTAAAATCATAAAAAAGAATACGAAAAAATTATTATTTTTTGAGTACTGCACGTTTTTTTTATAAGAAACCTGGCTAAGTCTCCACTGGTGAAAGTTTCTCAATTTTTGATCATCTTTGACCATTTTTGACCAATTTTCACAAATAAAAGTTAAAATTTCTTAATTGTATATAAAAAATTACGTTTTTTTACTATGCTTTCTTTTTTCAACAAAGACATTACAAAAACTGGATATATATTATACAGGATAAAAATTCTTCACTATACTCCACACTTTTTCTCTAAAAGCATAGGAAGCTATTTAATACAGAAAGATTCTTAAATGTTTTAAAAGTTGAGTACAAAAAGTTTCTCTTAAATTTTTGAGTAGCATTGGAAATTAAAATATCTTGGGTTCCTGTCGCAATTATAAACCAGGAATAGGGCTAGAGAAATTTAACTGTAGATATTGATTCGTCACATTATCACAGAAAACATAGTTTGGCAAATTAAAGAACTCCAGTAAAACACTTTTTGTTACTCTATAATTTCGACGAAAAAATGTCAAATTTTAAGATCGCCTTCAAATTATTAACTTATCGAGTGAAAATATCTTCAATATGCTTAAATTATTGTTTCATCAAAAAGCAATGAAAATAAAATGCACACTTTCTCAAAAATGTCATCATACCTCTAAGTGAAATACTGGAGAAAATTGATTGGTTACTTTTAATACGACTTTTCAGTAATTCGACGGTTACATTTCCAGACGAATTATAGAAAATTTCTATCTTTACTTGAACTTTACCGTTGAAACTGCAAAAAATGATAATGTTCAAGGTTAGTCAAAATAGTTCTTGGTAGTCAACTTCAAAAAATATACCTTGTTTATTAATATTTGTGCATCGAGAGTCGAGATATCAATACTGAAAGTTGAAATTTGCCTCCAACCCTTAACCACAAGTCTAGATTTTTGTCTAAACAGTGCTTTTGGATCTCCTAAATCATGGCCTTTTATGAAACGAACTTATTGGTGATTGGAAACACACTAGGACAGAAATCCAAAAACTGAAAATTAAACGCTTATTTAGGAGATCCAACGCTTATTTAAACGCTGGATACAGCCACTATTATGTGCTTTCTCTTCTTTCTTTGGCGTTATTACCTAAATCAAAATGAAACAGAAATTTTATTTTTCAAAAAATTCAGTCTTGGACAACTGATTTTCAAGATATCTTTTGGAATCAGTATTAAGAAGTGTCTTCAAAAGCAAAGTATAAATTCCTACAACATGACCCTTTAAGAGCGTAGGCTAAAGTCAAAACCTCCGGTTTCAAGTGGGAGGCAAATTATAACTTTAAATGTTACTATCTGAATTCTCAAATGACCAATATCAGCAAACCAGATTTTTATTTTCAACTTAACTTTCGAGGATTACATAAAAAATAATTTTTGGCGAATTTGAGCGATATTCTCAGCACTAACCTTGATCAAACCTGCTACCATTTTTTTTGGGACACCCTGTATTCTACATAATTTTTCTCCGAGCAACAACCTGACAACAATCATTTAAAATCATTAAACTTAATTTGCTTTAAATTAAAAATTTAATCTTCCTTATGTCAAGCCTTCAAACTCAAATGTAAACACTGTAATAGGTCATAAATAAGGGGAAGCAAAATTTCAAAAATTAATTAATTTGTTTCTTTGGGTACTGTACGTATATGATATGTATGCCGTGTGACAAAAAAAAACTGTGGGATGTTTGCTTGCTTGTATCTTGGTTAAAGAATTGAGTAATTTGAATATTTTAAGATATTGTGGATAGATATAATGTCAACTTAGATCAGAAAATTTATTTGACTAAAATATGCCATGCCATTCTTAAGCCAGAAGTGATTTGTTGGAAAATTGGAGGTTTGCTGTGTCCGGTTAGAAAAGAATAATATAGGGTAAGACCTGGAAGTTACTAAAACTTACTTTGTGAAATTGAGAATCATCAGTTTTTCAAAATGTTTTGATTGATTCAAAATAGAATGCAGCTGTAAAAGGAATTGTGAAGCATTGTTAATAAAAATCATAATAAAAATCAGTTATTAACATTAACATGTAAAAGAAAATTTTGACAGTTTTGAAGAATTGGAGGCAAGTTTTTTCTCTTCAGCCTATTGTATAAAGAGAAAAAAGCCATTAGGCAAAGCATCAAAGACCTTTTTTCTGTTTGATCATGTTTGATAATATACGTGTTCAGTTAGCCTAACCGAGTGATTATTTCAAATGAAATTTTTTCTTCATACTATTTTTTGACTGTACCAGGCGCAGCATTTACTTGTTACATACAGAGATGCAGAAGCCGGGGGCCATGGAAGCACCATGCCCCCAAGATTTTGCAAAGGCTCTTTTATGGCAGGAAATGCTTTTTCTAGGTTGTTATTTTTAAGGCACATGTGCCCTTTTTGCCCTTCTAAACAATGGGCAAAAATGCTCTTTCGAGAGTCTTGTCCCCTCAAGCAAGGATTGTTAATATCTATTTAAAACCAAGCTCAGCTAAATACATGAATACAAAAAAAAAAGATGAAATATGCTTACATGGCATGCATGACCTAGTGGTTAAGGCGCCGGACTCATAACCGCAAGGTCGTGGGTTTGAATCCCACCAAGGTCATACTTGCTGCGAAAGTGTGA
>JAYJMH010038154.1:0-15646 GCA_036873815.1 Phacellophora camtschatica | reverse complement strand
ATGTTTCTGAGTTGAACTGGTGATTTTGTTAAGCATTTTTGCATTTTAATTTGGCGTTTTTGTTCGGGAAAAGGGCGGACTTTCTAGGACAAAACAAAAAGAAAATAGAGAACCTTGCAAATGAATATCCGTAATATGTCGCTTTCACCTTCATGCAGTCAGTGTATTGTGTTTAAAGGACATCATGCGCAAATGCACGAGCGCCAATGTGCATTTGTACATCGCTAACTTTTCGAAGGGCTTTAAAAGTCATGTTTCTAGTAAAAAAGACAACGGATAGTTGAATTTTTTGGATCCTCAGGTCACTACAACCGCTGATAAGAATCAGTAAGATAAGAATCGCTAATAAGAAAAAAGAGTGATTTTCATTTGATTGTTCCCATCGCTGCGGTCGCTGAGAAATTTTGTGTTTGAGGCGTGCTTCGAAATGGTAGCCTAATAGAGCCGCGCCACCCTGAAAGGAACGTCGCCTTAAAATGAAACATGCGAGCACAAGAAGGTGCGAGCACATGATTGGAAAAGGCACTCCAAAAGGACATTTAGCAAAACAAATAGCTTTATTTGTAACTTTACATTTTATTTTCCCAATGTCAAAGGTACTACGTAGATTAGGCCTTCTCGCTGTCGCTATAATTAAGCGAATTCCCTCTTCTTCTCAGAGTCTTCGGCTGCTCGTTCTTCCAAAAAACGACGAAAAATAGCACGATGATTCATTAAAGGGATAGTGATATAAATGCAATAAAGTCGGTTTTGTGAATTTTTCTGGCACTTCTGCAATGCAAATGATGCAGTTCATTTTTGTTTCAATAATAATCAAATTTAATATAAAAATACGATTTTCTACAAAAACACCTGAACATTAAATCTCATGTTGTCGTGTTAATTTCATCAGATTTTCATTTTAGAATTTCGATGAGATTTTCAAAGATCTTAATTCAGATCGAGAAAAGAACCGACTTCAAAAGGATCTTACAACGATAGAAACTTTTCAAACAATGAAATAATTGTAGAGAAGAACAATCCCACTGTGGAATACAAAATAGGCGGTCATTAAGCTAAAAATCTCTTGAAATGGATCAGTATTGATCAAAGTAAAAATCACATCAACTCAGATGGAGCTGAAAACAAAGCAAGACAATAATATAGTGTTTGCATAGCTGCTATAAAGATAAGCAGATGTCACATTTGCAGAAAAATGCTAATTTAGTCAGGCAGAGGTGAAAGGCATGTTTGCATAAATCTTAGTAGTATCAAGATCATCTCAAAGTTGGAGCAGGATGTGAATGCTTCAATGCAGATACAGATACAAGTTGACAACATTGAATATGTTATGCAAAAGCATTTGAAAGCATAAAGCTGTCATTTTATCTTAAACCATGGAAGGGCACTGAATCACTGCTACACATTTTAGGTGCATTGAGAGAGTGAGAAATAACATTTACAAGGAATGCAGAAAGCATTTAAACAATTCTGCAGTCAGTAGCATTCATATTCATGACATACGTCTGAAAGACAAAACATGTTTATGATTTTAAGTTGGAGATGGTTCTCTTGTGGTAACTTTACGATATCAGATTTGATTGAAAATTGAGCAGGCCTAATTGAAAATACGAAATAGAGATTTGAGATAATTCTGGGGTCACTTGCATCTCACGACAACATCTGCTGAAAGGCACGAAATGCTAGCATATTTGAGGTCAGCTTTTAGCTGTCTATCTACAATTTGAAAGTTGTAAATTCCAAGATATCCAGCAATTATACAACAGTTTGTGACAAAGATCATCGTCTACTTCTTGCTCTAAAGATAAAGATAATGCTTAGATTCCCAGATGTCCTTCTAAATATCTTCTACTTTTTGAAATTCGTCAATTCCAAGATTTCCCAGCAAAAATAGAGATAATTCTTACTTGATCCTCCATAGTTGCGCAGCATACTTTGCTTTCACTTAATAAACTGATGTTCAAAATACAAAACAAATTTCTAGTATGGCATCTACATATTTTGAAAAACTTGAAAAGAATTAATCGCAGAGCATCAGTATAACCAAAGGCAGATTTTGAAAAATTCCTCAAAGGATACAAATCACACACAGCATGGTAAATAACAATTAGGTCTACAAAAATTTCACGGAAGTTAATAATAACAAGAATAATTTTCTATTTATCTGTTTTGCGAGAAGTTGTATTCATATCTATATCAAACCTTTTAATGCAACGAAAATTGCTGAAATAAAAAACAAATAAACTTTGAAAAAGATTATTAAAAACTTCAAGACAGCGTACAGAGCAAATGCTTCTTCGCTGAAATGATTGGATTTATCAGTAAGAGTTTGCGGTAAATACAGTGATGCTAGTAACTTCGTCAAGACACAAAGTAAACAATCAAATTCGCAAAAAATCTGCATATGTATAAGCCCGGGAGGAATAGCGCCACAAGCACAGCAAATTTTTCTTTGCCAAGCAGCAACAAACGACGTGCTTAAAAAACTTCAAAATTTCATTTACAAATCAAGCAGCTGTTAAAAACAATCAATTTACTTGAAATACTGAATTCGAAAATTCTAGTTTAAATGAAAAGCGAGCCAGGTAACCTTATTTGTCACAATATATCTCTTGATAATTACAAGTTGGCAGCGTTTTGTAAAAAAAAAAACAAATTACGAGTTATTTTTACAACTTCTTCAACAACTTTAAAAACAAGTGGGCATCCCGCAGTTTCTTATTCAAATTAGAAAAAGTCAAAGAAAAACTTGAATCAATCATCAGATGTTAATAATTCATCAATGGGTATAATGTACCTGGCTTGAATGCAAAAGAGAACATTGAAGTAAACAGTGGTGGTTATGAAATGCAAATTCTGGTTGTCACCAACACAAAATTTCAGCACTTCAGCAAGTACACGACAAGTTTAGTTAAATCCAAATAAAATACTTGGGGAATAAGTTATGATTTATTAAGTATTCAAGAGTGTTCGTTGATTCAACAAAGCTTCTCCAAAGCGAGAAACTGATGCAGTTAAATAGTTAGAAAAAAAGTTTTGATTTATTAAGTGTTCAAGATTGTTCGTTGATTCAACAAAGCTTCTGCATGGCAACAACGTGATGCAGAGAAAACACTTGAGAAACGATCAGTGATTCATTGTGAATTCAAAAATACAAAGCTTCTTCAAAACAAGGAGTGGTGACGTTTTAAAGCAAAGAAAGAAATCAAGTATTTACAGCTGATGAAGCCCGACTGAAGCATAAAACTTATTTTAGCTGGCTGGTTACCAAACATTGTTAATTGCAATCAAAGATTTTAAGCGATTCCCATTGAAATCGTTTAAAATTGATTTAAACAATTTGCAAACCTCAAAAATAATCATTCAGCGGTGGTTTTTTCCAAACAATTTACGACAGTGGCGTGGCATGGAAATCTATCGTGATTGTGTGATTTCAAAACATTTGAGTCCCATCATAAAGAAGTGAACAAAAAAGGCTTCAAACCGTTGTCCAAAAAATTTGAATTGACAAGGTTTATTCCTCAAAAGCGCTTTAGCTCAAAAAGATGAACATTTCGTTCATAGCAGAAATCGGATTTGTAAAATATGAATTCTATAATCGCTACATTAATCAAGAATAAAGAGAAGAAACTTGGTTTAGGAGAATCCTCACATTTTTATAAATTTGAATGTGCAACAAAATAATTGAAAATTAGTTGCCGAATTCTACACTATTGTTTGAGATTAAACGTTTACCGCATACAGGCTAAATTTAATCGTGAAGAAAAACACTGCATGATAATAGCTCTTTACTGGGCGTGCCCAAGCTGTAATTGTATAACATAACACCTTCTGCAAAATATCAGTTTTTGGCGGGGAAACATCTAAATCGTAGATCAAACTATTTACAGAAAAAACATGAACGAGGATTAGAAGAATTAAAAATCAGCCAATAACTTATAATTAGTCTTATCTTCTTTAACTGTTCGAACTGTGAACATTTTGATATTTTGAATATGATTGGTTTATGCGTTCATTGGTCTATGTGACTAAGTTTTACTGAAGAGATGTCAAGGAGCAAAAGAGCTAGTTGCTTTGATAATAAACGTCTTCCTTCACTTTGCACTGTCCGAGCATTGAACAACTCCGGTTGGTATACGTAACCGAGAAAGACAATTTCTTCGACACATATTTCCGATCAAAACCACGTCCTAAACCGATATTTTATAACATAATATAGTTTTCTGATTCTACAAGAGCATAAACAGCGTGTCTTCGTGGCCGAAAATTCTTGTTGCATCGAATAAAAAATTAATATCGCAGAACTAATAACACAGCAAATAGTTGAACTGGCTAACAAAAGGATAAACCAATTGCTGTTATATTTACCTTCCTCGCAAGGAATAAAAAGAACTATAAGTGCGGTTTATTGTCACAGCTTCTGCATTTTATCTCAGGATTGTAGCTGATCGAAAAACGTTGCCAATGAAAGCGAAAGATTATTTGTTCCAATACTAAATTGCTAATATTCTGTTGAAAAACAGCCTGCATTAAAAGTCGTTTAGTTAGTAGCTTTGTAGAAGATGGCAAACCTAACACTTCCTGATTGTTATCATGATTTAATATCAGAATTTATTTTTACCGCTCTGCAGGATAAGCCAGAAGATCTCATCGATTATGCAGCGAAACATTTCGAATATTTAAGAGACACTGAAGCAGGAGAAAAATATCGAAAAATGAACAACCACACACAAAGTATCGACTCAGACGACGAGGAGCCTTTTGTCCCGCCGGTGAAACCTCGAGGTCGACGACAAGCAGTTGCCGCTGAATCGTACGATCCAACGAAAGAGAACGACGTTGAAGTTGTGACGTATCCGAAGACGGAAAAACAGCTGGAGTTTTTGGAGAAAGAAGTCAAGGACATTCTTTTGTTTAAGACAGTTGGCACGAAACAGCTAAAGGTCGTGCTAAGTTCCTTTTTTTATCGGCAGGTTACGGAATCTGAGTTAATTATAAAACAAGGTGATGATGGAGACAACTTTTATGTCATCGAAACTGGAATATACGATGTACATATCGAAAGTTCTGAAGGAAGCAAAAAAATTGCAACAATCAAAGGAAAAGGTAGTTTTGGTGAGCTGGCTCTGATGTATAATTGTCCAAGAGCTGCAACAATCATTGCCGTTACAAATGGCACCCTGTGGTGCCTCGATCAAAAGGTCTTCCGCGCAATCGTAGTTACAGCAGCAGCGAAACAACGCCAAAAGTTTGAAGAACTGTTAGAACAAGTTCCCATGCTCGAAGACTTGACACCTTATGAGCGCATGAGTCTCGCAGATGCACTGGACGTAAAACATATTCAAGACGGAAGACGTATCATACGTCAAGGCGACGCAGCTCACAATATGTACTTCATAATGGAAGGTAAAGCAAAAATATCAGTTCGTGTAGAAACCTCCAAGGTCGAAGAAAGAACAATTGCATATGCGAAATGCGGTGAATATTTCGGAGAGTTGGCTTTAGTTATGAATAAACCACGCGTGGCTTCGGTCTATGCAGAAGGTGATGTATCGTTAGCAGTTCTAGACATAGCTGCTTTTGAGCGGTTGCTCGGACCTTGCGTTGAAATTATGAAAAGAAACATCGATGTATATGAAAAAGAAAGAGAAAGACTAGGACTTCAAGGAATAAAATAGGAAAGATAAATAAATGGAACAAAACATTAACTAAAAGAAAGTAACAGAAACAGAAAACTTTGGAGTGTATGATAGTTGTAGGATAATTGCAAAACGGAGCTGAAAATGCTAAATTGTATTTAAACTTGCTTTTTATTAGTATTAGTTTACCTTCCACTTGAATTTGAATGTTTTCAAAATTTAACAGCAATATAAAAAGCTTGATAAACTTTTGTTGTCTCTAAAAGAGGTTCATTAGAGCGTTTTAACTCATTACTCCCCGAGAAAAAGAACTCCTGCTATGATCACTTGTTCAGCAAATTTTCGCCGGAAGAATACAAATACAAATTAAAGGCCAGTTTTGCATTAATTTTTTATCCATGCCTGCAGATTTATATATAGAACAGGCCAAGATGACGGTGCTACACGACAGATCTGTCGGATGCTTACGGCGATTAAGTGAAAATATTACGCGTAGTGAGTAGAAACTCCCCAAGACAAAACGTAAAAAAGGCAAATGAAACGTATGATTGATATTTTGCCCCGGCATTAGGGCTCTTTGCATATTTACCCCCTGACACTTGTTCAATTCGTAATATTACCCATTGTGTCATATGAAGTCTTCAGGAGGCAATGAGTTAAATTGCAAACCACGAGAGAAACAAGCATCTGTTTTCAAAAATATAACATATTCTAATTATCTTGAAATTTGTATGAAGAAGGTTTAGGCCATGAATTATTTACGACGTTTACAGTAAAGATCATCATTAAGATTCGTGCGAAAATTCCTCCTCCAATAATCCCAATTCATTTGTTATGTATTAACATGTTTGAATAAGAAACTGTATAAAATTCATCTCGTCAAATAAAATAATTTTATTGTTAATCAAGTTCGATTTGGTCTTTTTTCATTTTAACTATTTTACTTTAACTATTTGATTTTATAACGGATGGATCAATAAAATTTTTCCCATTTGAAAGGATATAAGCACAACATGTGTCTTAACGCAGCCATGCTTTTTAGAAACGAAAGAAAAATTTGATGTCAAAAAAATATTTCCCAATAGATTTATCACTTGAAATGAACTTCAGAGAGAAAAAACGGGTTTCACGTCTTCTCCGATCGGAGAATCGAGGCAAGTGCTGGAACTGGTAGAACACCAATGAAGACAGCACAAACAGTGAAATGGTTTGTGACGCCCTTGAGGAGAATGGGAGGTTGTTATTCCGAATGTAGCTTTATTGATTTTCAGTTAATTATGTGGCATTGAAACAGTACAATTTTAACGTAAGTTACTTAAAATTTTAAATTCTTTTCCTGGATTTACTTTGATGAGGAAAATTGTACAGTCTGTCTGTTTTTACAGATTTCAAATACAATTTCAAATTTCTATTCTAAATATTTTTATTTTAAACATTACTCAGCGAGGATTTTTTACCTTAACAACTGTAATTTGAAAACAAGAATGTCTTGTACAGTAGCTCTTCAAATGGCGGGACATTTAGTTTGTCCACTTGGTGTATAATAGATACTCCCGTCTGAGGGCCTGTTTGTATGGACGAAATCGTCATACCTTCCAGCCCATCAGCTGAGAGGTGAGATCCGGCCTTTCTATACAAACCTATACAATTTTTATCTTGTGTTTATATGGGAAATGTTTTATCCCACTCAAGTGAGATCCTTCTCTCAGCTTGCTGGATCTCACCTAAGTGGGATGAAATTTTCCCATATAAACACAAAAACGGCTGGCAGGTGAGATGAAATTGACATTTTCGAGCAAGCCCCAGAGACAAAGACAATGGGGGATTCCACAAACAAAAGAGGTCTACACAGGTATTCTCGCATCTGACTCTGGGAGGTGAGATTAAATTTACCATACAAACACACGTTAATTTCATCCCACCTCTCAGCCGATGGGCGGGAAGGTGGGATGATTTCCTCCATATAAACAGGCCCTAAGTGACCCGGTTACATGGCAGAAAGCCACTGAGAAACATTTTCCTTCCTTTCCATTCATTGTGGTATGCTTTTTGGGGGCCTGTGATGGTCAGTTTTCTCCAATTTGTTGGCGGGGAACGCAGCTTTTTGCCGGAGGAAAATTGAAAAAGCCCGAAAACATCTCGACGCTTTTTTCCACCGGGGAATTCGCCCTGACACTCGGACAGACGGGATTATTAATAGGATCACGGGCTTTAGGAAAAGTGAAGTTTGTATTTATTCCCATTTCTGTTTTTATTTTCATTCTATTTGTCCTACATTCCGTGGTTTGAATTCGGTCACAGGGAAACGAGAGGAAAGATAGCCCGTGGTAGGATACAAAATGTAACTTGGTTATGTTAACTTCCGAAAGCAAAAAATCTGCAGCAACTTCTGATGGTTTTTTGAGAGTTTTCCAAAAAAATACCAACAAAAGAGCTAAAACAGTTTAGATAAAACTAACAGTTTGAATGTAGATTAGAAAATTAGGGTGGACAAGAAAGGGAAAGAATTATTTGCAGGGAGGTACACTATAATAGTCAACTATTTTTACAACGTTTTGGTTAGGAATGATGTTGCTAAGTACCATGTTCTTAATATAATCCAAAGTTGAAATGTAGAAAGATACTAATTTTTTAAGATAACACCAACTTTAATGAGACAGATTGGATCTGGAATAGGACGGTAATAAGAATAAGTTTCTTGAAAGCTACAAGAACTACACATGCACAGCATTTCAAATTTAACATGTTCATCAAATTTTTACTGACCAAACTCTCAATATTACCAACCAGATAAACCAGGAAAATTTTTTTTTTGTGGGGGAGGGGATGTCATACCATCACTGCCAGACAAGTTAGCCTCAGCTAAATCAATTGCCATCAATCAAAACTAACCTACCAACAACTAATGTATATTAAATAACAATTTAATTTATTTTAACGCCTCAACACAGGAAATGTTAAGCACAGCTCTGCTTCTGCTTATTCCAAATTCAATTCAAAAAGTCAGTTTATGTTTTCTATGCCATATATTTTCTCTGGGCATTATTTGGTAGATAGACATAGAGATAGATAGATCTTGTGTATGAAAAGGCTTCATACTAGTATGTGAATACACATAATTATCAGAAAACATGAGTGGTGAGGTGTCATGCCATCCAAACCAACAGAGGTAAATTTTGTAACAACAGTGAAAGTGACATGCCAATTTCAAAGCGATTATCCATCAGAGACAAAGCAAATTCTCCCAAGGTGAAAAATCAGAACAGGCAACCCATGGTCAACCTTATGTTTTGGTTTTCAGGTTGAGGAAATTCGCATTGTCTTCAATGGATAATTGCTTTGAAATTGGTGTGTCGATTTTACTGTTACAAAATTTACCTCTGTCTGTTTTGTTGTCCAAACCCAGACTAGATCTCTGATTCAGAAAATCTGCCCTAAATTTTAGTTAGTCTTCTGATTTTTAGCAGATTTTTCAATTTCAACATGGAAAACACCTTTTCATATTTTCGATAAAATCTTATTTTTGAATTTGTGAGAGGACTCAGAGCTGTTTGTTCAATCAAGCAAGATACACTCTTTATAAGATTAATGATGTTTCTAATTGAAAGATGTTTCCAAAACGTCAAGACAATTAACAGAACTGATGGTAAAAAAAAAGGTGTTTCATTTCCTGGCGACGTTTGAGTGATTTTCTTTCGTTCATCAACCTTCCATTCTTGGCGACGCTTCTCTGGTATGAGTGTATAAAATATTTTAGGCCTTCCAAAGTTCCTTTTCCTACCTGCTGCCTGTACTTGTGTCAGTTGCTTATTCCTTGGCTTGACCTGCTGGTGGCAGGTCTCGGTATATAAACCTGTAAGTAAGAGCCCCAGCTAGTCTAGCTGTCTATTTACAAATATTTCAACAAAAATATTAAAATATTTATCTCACCTCTCCCCATTCTGTATTTGTCTCTTCAAGTATTGGCGTTGTTGGTTGTTTCGGTTGGCTCTTCATTTTCAAGAGTTTGGTAACGAGAGCGCGGGAGCGGGAAACATGAATAGATAGTGTCTAGTGTCCAGTCTTTGTATTTTTAACGCGCTTAACCGAAAATTTTCAATTTCCTTTGCTTCCATACTGATGCTAACAGTAGTATGGCCTTCTACATATTAATCAGCAAGACCCATCATATGCAATAGAAGCGGTGAAAAAGATTGGAACTCTATGGGAATTGGCTTTGTCTAATGCTACAGTGGATCAGAGGTTCGTCCACACATCACAAACAAAAAACAAAAGTGAAGGAGGGGAAAAAGAAAAAGAGGAGAAAGAGAATTTCCTCTTTTTCTTCCGTCTTTTTTGTTTTGCTTTTTGCTTGTTATTTGTGAACGAGCATCTGATCCAGGGTACAATATTTACACTGTTGCCAATATTTGCAGCAAAAACAGATCCATAATTATTAGTTTAGTTTAGGAAAAAAACCTTAGTTTAGTTTTGGAAAAAAACCTGCAAATTTGGAAAAAAAATTAACGCCAATTAGGGATCTAGGAACTTAAAACATTATTATGTAAAATGCAATTAGCCAATTAATGCGTACAAAATTAACGCGAATTTTGACAAATGGAATTAATTTCCTGTAATACGGGTAAAACTCCTGTAATAAGTCCAGCTGAGAGCAAATCACTCTTGAAAATGGTTTACAAGATTAGTAATCGACTATTTTGTTATTAACAGGATTTTGCTTGTTATTAGTGAATAATTCATGATTGTTTTAAGATTAATCGCAAGAGCAATAACATGACCTACAAATTCTTTGATTGTTTCAATATTTAACTTCGGCCTTAACCAATAATTGTCATTAAATATTAATGCCAACCAGTGTAAGTTTACATAGATTTAAAATACACACGTTTCCTTGAAAACACCACCGTCTATGTGCCGGGCAAAGCGTCGAAATTTTGTCCTTAGACTGCTTCATGATTTCCCCCGGCAAAAAACCACGCTAGAAGGCTGGAGAAAACTGGCAAGCCTAGGCCAAGAAAAGCATGTGACAATGACTGGAAAAGAAGGAAGACTTTCCCCGGTTGCAAATGTCATCGGGTCACTTTGACCGGAGGGTGTTTGGAACGTTAAACCCCTAGTGTCAGCATTGTTTTTATTTCTTGTATTGTTAGGACAACAACCTTTCAAGAAAAAGCCAATGAATTTGCTACATATATGATGAATTATTAGAATATTAAACGAAAAAACATTTAACTATATACAAATGTCTGCATATCCAAATTTAAAATCATTGGATGCAAATCTTTACAAGTATATTCAAAGTGGCACTTTATTGCTTGACTCAGAAGGACAAGATATTTCTATTTTGATAGAAGAAGAACAAACCCAATTGCAGAAAATATTTGCAAATACGGTAAAAACCAAAATGTAAAACTGACATCGAAAATTTTTTTAAAGTCATTAAACTGTAGTTTTACTCATGTTGTTTTGATTTATCGTACAACAGAAAATTCATTGCTGTAACACTACTCTGGGTTCCAGAGCCTAAAGGGAGAGGAAAAGGGAAAATAGAAAATAAAAAATAAGAGTGGAAAAAAGGAAAAAAAATAAAGAAAAGAATTAGTTTTTATTTTTTCTTATTGCTTTTCTTCTTCTTTTTTTTAAGTTTATTTTCATATTTTATTTTATTTTATTATATTATATTATATTTTATCTTTTTCCGTTCCCCCTCCTTTAGGTCCTGGAACCCAGGGTACAGTAATACCAGAACAAAAATCTTGCCCAAAAGATTTATCAGATAAAATTCCCTATTTAACTTTGTAATAAACTTTGAACTTTTTAATAAAACACATCTTTTTTATGAGAAACCCGTTAATAGGAACTAGCCCCTAAACTTGCCATAAAATTAAGAAACTGCAGTGCAAAGAACTCTTAAAACTAACACCGCTATGAACGCTCCACTTTCTACAAAAAAATATATTTCTCATTAAAAATGTTATTTTGTACTATCCAACTGCAGGAATTGACTAAAACCTTATCTCAGAGGCCTATCGACCAGCTTAGACGCAAATTACTTGTTATTCTATAAAATAGTTTACAATCAAAACAGATTCCTTTAATCATTTAATACTAAAATTTGCTAAAATTTCAAGAAACTAAGTTTCTTATAAACAAAATGCGGGTAACTCACCATCTCCAAGTAAATCAGCAATTAAGTGCCACATAAAATAAAAATCATGCTTCAAGAAAACCCTTCAATAGCTTTTTTTATTTTAATAAGCTACTATTATAATAGTATTAACAGCAATGATATAGTTACTTTGGGTCCCAGAGCACCCTCCCCCCTCCCTCCCCAATAAAAGTTGAATTTTATTTTCTTCTTTCAAACTTTTTCAGATTAATTTTTCTGAATTATTACTTTTGAATATTTTAGAATATTTTTTAGAATTTTATAAGACTCTTTGGCACCCATAAAATACTATAGAATATTTACAGAGTTATATATCCATTTAACTCTGTATTGTATATCATCTTACTTTTTCGATAATAAATGAAATACAGAGTCAGTGGTACGTTACTACCTTGGTGCCAGAGCCTCCAAAAAATGTATAACTTTTAATGTTTTTCTTTTTCAAGGCTCTTTAATTTAATTTTTAATTTTTTTCTTTTCGAAGATCTGGTACCAGGGTAGTTACGTTACCTACAGGCACAATTTTCTAAAAACCTTTACCGTTGTTTTACCATTTAATGGTCAGTTACGAATTAAAGGATGGAAAATACGAAATGAATCCAATTTAAGTCAATTAGTTTACTCCTCAAAGACTGGATCCGTCGTACATCATCATCCGAAGAAATTCTGAAAAGCAATTAAACACTGTTTCTTAGAGTCGGTTATATTTATTAGTCTAAAATTAAAGTCGTGTTCTACTAGAAACGTTCTCAAATTTTTAAAAGTAAATCAACTATTTTAAAAATACGAAAGCTCTGTTCATTTGCTTTAAGACTTCAACCATAAAGCAACTGTGGTTTTCAGGATTATTGAAATTACTCTAGACATATCAGACATGTAAGCCACGTAAGACATACATAAGAGTAGTGAGATTAATCTATCTGCGTCAGCATTCTAATTTTTTTTCAAAGGAGACACCTTCGCTTATACTTCTAAAATATTTCATTCAGTTCAGCAGAGTGAAGTAACTCGTAGGTCAAAATTTAAGTTAAACATTTCATATCGCAAAAACAACCATATACCAATATGTCTATCCTACATAGGTACTGAAATTTGGCGCGATTTTTGAAGAGATATAAGAGATATAAAAGAGATATCAGAGATATCATAGATATACAAGATATAAGAAATATACGAGATATAAGAGATATAAGAGATATATAAGAGTTATAAGAGATATACGAAATATAAAAGATATAGGAGATATAGGAAATATAAGATATGTAAGATATGTAAGACATCTAAGACACAAAAGACACACAAGACAGATAAGAGAGATAAGAGATTTAAGAGATATACGAGATATACGAGATATAAGAAATATATATGATATAGGAGATATAAGAGAAAGAAGAGATATATTTCTATGACGACTTTCGTGTAATCTGAAAGTAAGCTTTGGCCCAGTAACGATTTATCATCAGTGGAAAAGGCCGTGCTTCTTTACTTCGTAGTTGAATTTAGTTGTTTACTGCATCAACCTCCATTGGAAAATTTTTGTTTTTGTTTGGTATAACCATGAGCTCTAGGAAACGTGTGTAGTATCATTAAACAGTCGTATATACGTCTATTGATATGTACCTTGGTCTCTTTCTTTGGTGATCATAGGACAACAAACAGAGACAACAAACAAACAAAAAACAGAGGTGAATTTCAAGATGGAAAAATTGACACACTGGTTTCAAAGCAATTATCCTTGAGAACAAAGCGAAACTCTCTCAACTGGAAAAGGAAAACAAACAATGCTGTGACGGAGATGTTTTAATTTTCCAGTTGAGAGAGTTTTGCTTTGTTTTATAAAAACTTTCGGTTTGCCAATGTGGATGCAGTTTTTTTGAAACATCACATGGAAAAAACAATTCCTGAGAAATTTCTTTTTCGGTGATTTATAAACAGTGAAATTTCGGGTCTTCAGAAATAAATAAATCTCACTCTTACCATTATAATCAACTTGTCCATCCCCATTTACATCAGCTTCTCGGATCATGTCATCAATTTCTGTTTCCGTCAGCTCTTCTCCCAAATCCAAAGCAACTTGTCTCAGTTCAGTCATACTGATAAATCCATTGCCATCCAAATCAAAAAATTCGAATGCTATTCTAACTTCTTCTTCCAAAGCTTTCATATTTTCTTGCTTGGCTCCCATCATATCAAGAAATTCATTAAGCTCAATTTTTCCGTCTCCTGAATAAAATTTGCATTCAATTTACAACACAGGGAAGGTGAAATATAGCGAAATAATGATGGTACCAAAAATGTTTAAACCATGTTTTTTCTAGTTGTTCAAATAAAACACTATCTATGTAAAAATTTTGTTGTCAAGAGTATAAGCCACGCCTTTCTGAAATACAAATGAATGATTTTTACGAAACATGCCTCATTTACATTGCAAAACGTTTTGAACGGCACGGATAAAAGTGGTAGCCGTACCAAAATGAGCCTGCAAAATTACTTGCCCATGTGCCTTTTTGTTACGTGCCCTCCTGCCCTCAGTAGGTACGTGCCCTTGTTAAAAAATATAAACAAATATAAAGATAATATTTGCTGCCGAGTAATATTTAATTTAATTTAATTAATAAAATATTTACTTCTTATTAAATAAAATATTTATTTTCCCTCTAAAGATCATTTTATTTGGAAAATGCTCTATTATAACGAGCAAGACTAGGATAGATGCTTCCGCATGAGGGCACGCATGTAGCGAGGGCACGAGAGAAAAAAGCACGTAGGCACGCAAACACAAACGCTGGTCAAAATGGGCTAAAATATAACAAAAATAACAAAATTTCGTAATCAATGGTGGGAAATTCGGGAAATTCTCCCAAACAGAAAATCAAAACAAGCAAAGCCATGTTTTGAGTTTCTGATTGAGAGAATTCGTACTCGAGTATTCGAGATCTCACGCTTGAATAGCTAATCGCTTTGAAATTGCCCAATATCGTCTGTCTCTATGGTGAGATTTGCTTTCTGCCAATGTGGAAAATGTTTGCTATACCTCTGGAGAACAAATTGCGTGTCGTTAAGATCTGAAAATTTCTTTTGTTTGCTGCTCCAAAATAAATAAATGCCATTTTGCTATGTGAACACATTTGCTGTCAGGTTGAGTTGGTAAGATTCTCTGGAAGTTGGGAGTTGGGAATGGGGAGTGGGGAGAGGGGAGTTTATTATTTGCTTTCATTTAATTTTTTAATAGCAATAGCCTGTTTGAAATACAACGAAAGACAATAAAAAGAAACAAAGTTGAAAGACAACGTTGAAAATAGATAAAAAATTAGCGAATTCTTTTACTGAAGGGAAAAATACTTTTTCAATGTTCGGGTGTTTTGGGCAATCTGCTAAATGTCGTAATATCCAAACCAAAGCATTGTTTTATTTGAATTTGACTTACCATTGCGGTCAATGCTCTTGATAAGGTCCTCGAGTTCTTGGTCAGTTAGTTTATGTCCAAGTGATTTTAAAACGATTCTCATGTCATCGATTGAAATTACACCATCTTTATCATAATCAAAAAGGGAAAACGCTTTCTTGAAATCTGCAAAAAAAGAACAGAATATTTTGTTAAAATTAGTATAAAAAAATCGTCCAAGTTATCCCTGAGTGAGTGAGTGAGTTATCGTATTTAACGTGCCTAGCCCCTGAAAGTCTCGAGATGATTTGTTTCCAGCAGGGGACACGGGTTATACATAACCTTTCAGTTTCAGGAACATACATTTGCTATTCTCGCAAGGTATGGGTTTCTGCGCTTGGCGCAGGGGGGCCCAGCAGGGCGACCCCGGTCCTTCCTCTCGATGTGACCACA
>JAYJMH010038143.1:0-15651 GCA_036873815.1 Phacellophora camtschatica | reverse complement strand
GGGTCGTGGGTTGCGGATTTAGCCACAATTTAATAACATGCTCCGCCCACCCCCCCCCCCCCCCCCGCAGACCACCCAGCTGAAGATTCAAGTCAACAAGTCAAGCAATATGCAATGGGAAGATTAATAAAACAAATAGTAAAAGATTAATATGATGAAAATCTACGAACTTTCGTCTTTCCTTTCCCGGACAGTGTTGCTGTCCAAAGATTTATGGCAGTCATTACAAGTAAAACAATGACGGTGCCATTTTACAGTGGCTGCAATACGCTCCTCCGCCTGGTACACAGATTTATCACAGCGCCGACACTTTGATGCCATCTGAATAAAATAAAAGATAAATAGTAAATACCAGGTTGTTAGATCATAGTCGATAAGGACACATACAATCATCTCTAGATATATGACAAATAATTATAGAGCATTTCATTCTTAAAAAGTTATTTTGAAATATATAGTTTAAGAACAAATAATATTTGTCATATATATCTGGAGACAGACCATAGATTTAATACAATCGTCGTAGTTATGGCTACTGACAAGCTGATAGATTGCTTCAAGTCTATTTTGTTTCGTTTATCAGTAAAAAGTATGTCACTGCGGAGAAAAATACCCTGCGGAGTAGGGACCTAGGGAAAATATCTTCTCCGCAAAACATTTTTATTGTTTTGAAAACAACTTAGAGCACTGACAGGTATTCACAAGATGAGGTTTTAAGCTTGCAAATGATAACAACAAAGCGACGCTGTGTCAGCATTTGCAAGCTTAGATCCTACAGCGTAAATATGTGAAACAATAAGGATGACGAGCAATATTCTTCATATCATGCTCTACACCGTGAATGGAAATGCCTTCGGCATGAAATCTCATTGAGATAAAGTTTGGAATAAAGACCCAAGAACAGCAGCACTCTGCTTTGGAAAACAGTTTTTGGCAACTTCTTTTCAATAAGTTCTCAGTTGTTTACGAAAGTTTCAGTTTTTAAGTCAACCTTGCAAAGAAGAGGATAAACAGCAGTGAAAAAGAAATTCCGAATAAGCTGTTCTTTCATCGAGTACAATTAGGCCAACTGAGTGAACTGTGATTTCAGCTGGATGCTTTTAACCACCTGATGCTGTTGTTGTTGTTGATTTTAACCAATCACGGAAAATGTAAAACATAAGACGGTTGAAACGTGTCTTTTGGAGGGGAAGGAGCCCAGGCCCAAGGGGGCAGTACCACCTGACATTGGATAGGGAGGCGTATCCTATATTTTTGGGTTTTCGATTTTATTTCCATAAATATATTTTGTGTCTGAAAACTTTTTTATCAAAAATTATAGTTTTGGCTCTAAAAATTTGAAATCTTATATTTTTGGGCAAAATATGAAGAAATAGCAGGTGTTACAGGCAGGTGTTACATATTTTTGGGTCAGCTCAAGATTTCCCAGAACATGCCCCATATCCACGTTAGATGGTACTCCCCCTGGGGGAAGGAGCCCGGTTTTGGCATGTAAGATCGCCTTTCTACAGGTTTTCCTTAACCAAAAAAACTGTTGGATTTTGATAGCATAGTGCTTCCATTTCTTTTTAAAGTAAATTGAAATAAGTGACCACATTAAGTAAAGAAACACGTTCTAGTTATATTTATTGTGATTTGCTTGGGTATTGATTGCGTTGAAAGGTGTAAAATATATTGTTTACAGATACAGTCATATATCGCTAAACAAGGGGGGGGGGGCGGAGAGGGGGATGCGAGAAGCTAGAGTGTGCATGCAATCATCATCATCATCGTCATCATTTTTATTCCAATTTTCTCCATTGAATTTCGCCTTCCTAACTATTATCTTGCTCTGGCCAAAATCTTGAAAATTAACTGCTTGACTTTCCAAAGAAATGAAAAATATTGAACTCAAAACATGTTCATTTCAAAATCGCTGTTTCACATTTAAAAATGCAATATAGAACTTGTCGTTTATATTGCAATATTACAAATTATTGCGTAATAATATTGTAATATTACAATATAGCGTAGCAAGATTATCAACAATGTGTTGTTTATTTGGAGAATGAAAAATAATTGATTCAGTTCTACGGCCTAAAATGTGCTGCAAAATTAAGAGACTGTAAGTGCTAAAGCCCAAAGTTAAGTTTCTAGTTTAAAAAAATGTTTAACTTTGATACTTCTAATTATAATAGCAAAAACATTTAATCAAAAAATAACAAGAGCATCATTCACATTCATTCAACACACATTTACAATTTGTAGGCTGCAAAAGAGGGAGGGGTCAATAATCAAATATGTGTTTACAGTTAAACCGTACCCCTTAGTTAGGCTTTGTATCTCAGTCTCATTTAAGATAAATATAAACATAGCATGAAATGAATATAAGATTTAACAAACGAAAATAGAACTGCATAAATAATTAGTTATACCTTTAAAAATTTTATTTCTTGTTGTTAGTCAGTTGACGGTCTTCGCAGAAACGCAGCCAGCCAGGTAAACGTCTTTCTGAGATAAATTAAGTTGATGGATACCCTGATCCCCTGTCAGCTTTGAATTTTTCACACCCAGAATTAATTATTCTCATGGGCGGATGCTAAATGTCATATTAGTCGTTGAGAAGTTGTTGGAGAAGTTTGGAGAAGCAGCGGCAGAAGTAGTCGTAAAAGACAATTCCTTCCTCGCAAAATAAACACAAGTTCTTCCTCCATCAAAGCAATTTCCTGAAAAATTTGAAGCAAAATAAAGTCTTTGTAAAAATATTAATCAACGTAATCGAGAAAAATAAAAAAAGAGCATGAAAGAGAAGAAAACAAAACAAAAACACAAAATAACTTAAAAAAATAAAACACAACTCAAAACAAACACGCAACTGGGAGATATGACACATAGCAAATCGGATTTGCATGGGAAGGGCTAATTTTGTCTTCCAAATCCGGATAAAAGAACAATTTATTAAAGAGGTGTGGCATTTTCATGGAGGATGCTGCGTAAAGGAAATATTCGCTGCTCTTCCAGAACACATCAAAACTTGTTTATCAAAAATGTGATAACACTGAAGTCATAAATCTATGATGATAGAATTCGGTATTATAATTGAGACTAGCCTGTGAACATCCTAAGCAGGCTATATTGAGACAGACATATGATCTCTTAGTTTAAACTTCTTTGGAAATGCTAATTTTGGAATTATCTGTGAAGCTACTCTGGAATTTTCATGCAGATTTTTTAAGATTTTATGCCCCCCTGGTTGGATAATAAGAGGATAGAAGTTTAATGGAAACAGAATTGTGTTTAGATTGATGAGCAAAAATTTGAATCAGCTCTCTCCAAATGTTTTAAGTTTAATACTTACTTGTCGATCTGCTCTTTTTTCAAAAACTTTCTTCAAGGAGAAAGATGAAGTCAGGCAAATTTTGATGTTCCAAACACGAATTGAATAAGTCGTTTTCTGCCTTTTGGATGACAAATGGCATCGCTTGGTGTTTCCCCTGATATCCAATGAATTAGCATAAAATACGTTTGAAAGTAAAAAATAAATAAAACAATAGCTAAGAACTTGTTACCCATGGGGGGGGGGCAGTCATTGGCGCGAAAGACATACTAAGCTCTGGGGACGAAGTTGGATGGCTAATACACGCAGTTTTTTTTATAAGCAACTTTGCTCGAGCCCAGTTCAAAAAGTTGCTTATTTTTGGACCTCTTTTGGCCACCTTTTAGTAGCAAAAGTTGCTTAGTAGTTGCTTAATTTGAACTGTATAATTTTGTCCTAAGAATAGTAAAGAGGCTAGAAAAACAGCAAAATTTGGAGTTCTGCTATAGCTTTTTATGCAACATAACGGTAAAAACACCTAGAAATACAATAAAGAAATGTTACAAATAACATCAGTCAAGAAGTATCCTGTCTATACCATTGATGTCTTCCTTGATTGCTTCCAGTGATATACAGTAAATAATTTAAAATTTAAAATGGTGTTTAGGTTTTTTTCCTGTAGTACTATATGTTGCTGAAAAATGTAGGCCTTCTACATCTAGGTTGCTTATAAGCGGTTGCTTATAAAAAAAACTGCGTGTAATAGCTAATAATGACAAGTAACAATTAATAATTGATAAATTATAATAAATAAAAATGCCCAAAACTTGTTTTCGGGTTATACAACTCAAGAGATTGCACAAAACAGATTACACAAATCTATTAAAAACGCACTGCAGAACCCCGCTATCTCGAACTCCCAAAGGGAATTGAACTTCTGTCTGTTATTGGGAGGTGTCCGTTGAATAGAGGTTTAGTTAACAGGGATTTGACTATATAACTGATATTCACAACGTCCAGGTGTCCGTTGTTTGGAGTGTTGTTACAAAGGTGTATCCTCTCCCCCACACGTTATGTGACGTAATTGACTCTATTATATTTCATATTATGTATCAGATTGAGGTTTCGAAGATAAAGTTAGATTAAACATCGGGACTTGGAGAGTGCCCACGAAAATGGAAACTTGGATAGTTTAGAAAAGATTGTAGTAAAGAATTACTTGAATAGTGATAAGGATAAAATAGGGAACATTGCCTTGAAGATTCTAGTATTATTTAGTCACAGTTATTCACATATATTTGTCATAATCAATTATCAGTTTTCATATATACAAAGTTTTGTATCTTATTTGCTTTTGGAATGCTCAGAGCCTAGTTACCAGTGTCTGCTGCAGGGAGATGTCAGCAATAACCATGAAAGCTCTCAAGGGACACTAAAAACAGCTCGAGTAAAAGTTCACTCTACGGCGAATCGATTAGGCAGTTTAGTTGACTTCTAAATGAAATTTATTCGAGATACCGTAGATCCTCGAATTGGGATTTTTGAACGTTTATTACCCTCTTTCTACGCCAAATAAACAATGCGAAAATATAATATAACATCACTCGACCCAAAGCTAAATCAGCACTGACAACTCTCAAGGGATATAAAAAAAACAGTTCGGGTAAACAGAGGAGAATGTTGTAACAATAGAATTGACACACTAGTTTCAAAGTGAAATTGACACGCTACTTTCAAAGCGATTATCCCTTGAAAACAAAGTGAAACTCTATCGACTACATCTACATGGATGTACAGAGATGAATTTTGTAACAATAGTGAAATTGACACACTAGTTTCAAAGCGATTATTCTTTGAGAAGAAAGAGAAACTCTCTCTCAACTGGAAAATGAAAACATCTCCTCCGCAACATTGTTTGTTTTCGTTTTCCAGTTGAAAGAGCTTTGCTTTCTTATCAAGGGATAATCGCTTTGAAACTAGTGTGTCAATTTCACTATTGTTACAAAATTCGCATCCGTTGTTCAACCCAACAACTTCAAACTCTAGCTAAATCAACACTGGAAGGAAGGGCCTATCGTGGAAGCTCTCAGGGGATAAATAAGATAGTTGAGTCGAACAAGCTCGAGTTATAGATGTTCAACTGCATTACTCATAATTAATAATGATTTTCAATTCAAATTTAACGACAGACTTTTACAAATGTATTTATAAACTTAATAACTAAAAGAATGATTAAGTGTACCACGAAAGTATCCTTGGTGGGAATATCCGTCAAAGGCACTGACCAAAAAAGTACAATTTATGAGCCTTTATGTGCGTTTGAGGGCGTTTTTTTGTGTTTGTATTTGGGTGCGTGGTATGGTAAAGTGCAGTGTTTGTTGTGTGTAATGGTAGAGTGACGTAATTCGCCATGGGTGGCGAGACATCAAAAAAACTTCATTGTACAATAGTACTCTCCTCCGCGAGGTTTCTAGTTTCCTCCACAGTTCCGGATCCGTAAAACCTGGTTCCCAATGCGAGTTCATCGCCATTAACGCGATAGCGAGAAGTATTGATCACGTTAAACCCAAGAAATTGCGATTAGCCTTTGTTCAAACTGGAGGTCATCGCGATTGAAAATGATCGCTGTCGTGTTAATGGCGATAAATCCGCAGCGGGGGCCAGACTTAATAAAAGCATCTTGAAGGAGAGTACTGAAGAAGCTATACACCAAAAATGCTTTAAGCTTTTGAGTGATGCTACGTTCTCGCCAGCCAATCAGATTAATCGAAAATGTTTCTGCAGCCAATCATATATATGGTAAACTTCACCTTAACCAGTATTGCTAAAATTCACACGGTCAGAAACAGAAAGAAAATGGAGATCGATTAATTTCTGCTTTTCTCATCTGAAACTCAATTCATATTGACTAAATGTAAAATACTATTTAAAATTTATTTACAATCTTTACACAAATCTAAAAAATTAATACTAGTCTGAAATCTATGATTCTCGCAATTAAATTACCTCCAACATTTATTTTGAAAAATTAGTTGACCCTTTAAGGCCCGGATTTATTTATGTGACACCGGCAAATCCTATGTAAGTTTCATTTTGCAGGGGGGATAGCACATGCAAACCGACCGTATTTGAACGACCAGCTTACATTAAAATATGTCACCTTTTAATATTTCTTTTTCTCAATTTTTTTCAGAGGCTCTGGAACCCAGAGTAAAACTGATTAAACTGGAAAAACTGGTTAACAAGAAACTGATTTTCTCTAACAATTACTCAGATTTTCTTCCTCAAATAACCTTAACGTTTTTGTTCCTACTTTCTGAAACGATCTACACTCCAGCATTCTCGAAAACAAGACAATATATATAGAAGAATAAATCCAAAGTTCATTTTCCTCTAAAATCTCGTGCATTTTTCACAGAAACCCTTTTTTCTTTCTTATATATAGTGTCTTAAGATCAATTTATTTTAAGAAAAATCTCTAGTACACCATTTATTCTCTAGAAAAAATCCCATAAAATCTCTTACAGGTCTATTTGTTAAAAAAAATCTCGTACCCTTTTTGAAAATTGTATGCTAATGTAGTCCTTGCAATTAATATGTTCAATATTAAATTAAAAAAATGATAGTTCAATGCCATTGTTCATTGTGTAGAAAGCCATTGTTCAATGTGTAACTAACCAATCAGGTGCGCAAGGAATCGGCAATTTCTCAAAACATTCTCTTATTTAATATGGACATTGGAAACATTGCTTTCAAGTGCCCCTCAACTGAATCTGGGAAAGATGGAGGCACTCAAGAAATTAAAATAAAATAAAGACTAATATTTTATAAAAGCCCCGTTTTTGCTAAACTTTTCGCTACAGATCGAGCTCTGAGAGTGTTTAAAATGTCTTGACGATCTTTGACGGACGTTTCAGCAATGGCACCTCGTCTACCACGCCTAAATTGCGGAATTTCTTCGATAACAACCTCTTCTTTGCATTCTTCGTTGCTCAGCCGACTTTTAGTTTTCGCACTCAGCCTCAAGGCTCTGCGTATCAAATTTCCGTTGTGGTCCTTGCAATCTTCATCATCGTGGTTGCTTGGAATAGCCTCTTCTTGGATAACTTCACTGCTACGAGGTAACAGACTGTAGTGCATACTTTTATAAGTTTTTTCTTTTTGTTCTTCTTTTCCAATTAAAACAATTTTTCCATTTTCATTCTGCGTTATTGTTCCTTTAAATTTCTTCCCGTCCTCCTTCTCCTCGCATCCAATTCTGACATATTTAAACTTTTCGATTCTAGTGTTATCCTCCTTCCTGGAATTTCGCATATTAACCTTCATGACTTGAAACAGTTCTCCGTGAAGCGTTGATTTTTGTTTCGTTCGATTCATAACATCCATGTTCTCGTAGTGTGCCGGTTTGTATGGCATTTTAAATGTTTTCTTGAATCAGCAAGCACTTCTATGGTCGTTAAAATTTCCTGTAAGCTCTGCCAATAACAGGAAGAGCAGTTAGTAACTCGTATTTTCACAATGTGACTCACAAACCTATATGACGTTCACGATAATCAACAAAATGTTTCTGGATTTGTGTACGATAAACAGTTGGTCCTTTTGACTTCACTCTGTCCTGTGAACTTTGTCTTTCAAATTTTGTCCTGTAAACTTTCAATCTACACAATACGTATTTCTTAATTTCAGTAATTTTACAATTTTAAAAATGTAAAGATAGAGCATCTATATCATGACGTCCACTCGCATACACGTTCATCGACTTCTGGTTCCAATTTGCAACTGAGAGGGCTTTAAATAGTTAAAGTCCACATAAAATTACGTCATTAATCATCGCCATTAAAACAACAGGAAATTTGACCTCCTAATTATATTCGTTTTTGAAATATACTATCATCACCTCTGACCAAGAGGGCCAAGAGGGTCAGAAATAAAAAAGGTCATTATTAACCTGGGAATTAATTACGACCATTTGGGCAAAGTTCTTTCAAAACGCCTCCAACACGAAAAGTTTGTTCAACCACAACTGCAGCCTACGTGTGCATGGAAAGCAAAAATAACCATATCGTGTATGTGCGCATGCATAACTGAAAATAAACCACCCTTCTATGTCCCAACCTTCTTCTTTCTTCCTTCTAACTACTATTTGTCTCCCTTCGTCGTGACTATTTTTTTTCCATTTCACTATACATTCAAAAAGTTAAACCCAAATAACTTGCAAACCTCAGTGAAAATAAAAATAGATTTGAACTTAAACGTCAATTGATGAAGATTTGCTGAACAAGTTTTATCGAATTCAACATATACATTCAAATCTTTATAACCGCTTTCATTCAAGACCACCAATTTTTCCATTTTTGGTTTGATAGTTAACCTTTCACCTTTACCGGTTAACCTTCGATACTTGACTATTGACGTTTGCCCTTTAACTTTAAACCTCATTATTATTGTTAACCGTGATCCAAACACAAATTTCTGGTTAAAAAGTTGCATAAAAAATATACCACAAAAGAAATAAATTATCATAATTATCTAGCATGCTCAAAACAACGCAAAATGGTCAGGAGGGCGAAGGAAGCCAGATAAATCTTTCTCATTAAACAATAGAAAATAGGGTGGTTTGGGTGTAGCACGTCATTTTCTTTAACGTTCCTCCGGTCAGTGATCTTGCGACCGTAATGTTTTCCTGACTCTACGTGAAGCCATTATCAGTATCAGCAAAGATAGATAAAACACAACCTCGAGCCTAGGGCTATTTTATACAATACCCCTATTTTTTACAATACCTGGCAGTTATGCGTTTTCATTGGCTTACGAGAAGCAATAAGCACGGAAATCAACATTCGATTGAATCTCGAGAGATTCCAAATTCGAATAGGAAAAACAGTTAGCCAGGGTGGAATTCGAAAAATGAATTCTGTTGGTGCGGTATAAATTTACGAGTTTGCATAAATTTACACAAACTTTTGCCGGTATTAGGGGGTATTTCTTCTGAATAAAATAGCTCTGGGTCTGTGCGTGAAGTTGGATAAAATGAGAAATAAAGAGAAAGAGAATGTTCTGGAAATTGTTTCGATAAACAATAGCCAGAGAGTTTCCACACTTTAGATGGTACGTCATGAACACTACTTAAAACATTGAGTAGCAAATCCTTTTTTCCGTTTGACCAGTCTTCAAGACGTTACATCACACGAAGAAAATGTTTATCAAGAAAATGTCTGTAACCTGACGCCAAAAGGAAAAACTTGTACGTCAAAGGAAAATAGCAATACCCAAAAAAAATTTAACTGCACTGTAACAATGTTTGATGGTGGTTTGCATGGGCGTGAAACAGGTTTTAATTCTAAAATCTAAATCTCAAAGTATTGCAAAATAATCTCAAAATAACGAAAATTAAACTATTTTTAAAAATCTCAGAATAAGAGGTTTGGAACTAGAGAAAATACATGCATTTAACTCAGTAACTCATTGTCTCCTTTCTCTCACAAGTTTGCATCAAACAATAAATGAATGAATGACTGAATGATTAATTATTCTAGGCCTTGATTTATGCACTTTTACGCATGCACTCCTTTATTTAATTGTATTTATTGCAATCTTATCAATTTGTAATGCAGATTTATTGCATGGCCCCCTGCAGTTGCCCCCTGTCTTAAAGATTGAAATTGAAAATGAAATAAAAATGAAGTAGTTTCAGAAAACATTTTTGAGAATTTTTGTCTAAAAGATTTTCAAACGGTTCTATGCGCGTCAATAACTCAATATATTGTGTAATCTCAAATAATATTTTCTGGAAAATGTTTACTGTAAGTAAGTTCATTGGCCCATTGACTGTCCTACATCTCCACTAAAAGATCCGGTTGCCACGGCCGGGGGGAATTCCCTTTCTTTTCCATTCATGATGGTATGCTTTTTCCACAGGGGAATAATTCGCCGGGGCAAGAAACATCGGGGTGCTTAGACCGGGGGTATTGTCATCCAGTCGCCCAGGAATTATTAATTTATGCCCTTGGCAATGTTTTTCACAATATTTTTCCTCGAATAGCTTTTTCTTCACAAACATTTCCACTTACACTGCATTCTCAACAGCCCCAAGATTTTTAAGATCGGTGATAAAAGTGTACTTTCATAGCATTCCCTCGATATGGCACTCCCTCGATATGGCATTACAATTACAACGGAAACCCGGGGTGGGGGGTACACCCTTATATATGGGTATGGGTATGTGCCGCCAATATGGATTGGTTTAAGGCAGTAAATTCTCAAAACATGGGTATGATTTTTAGCAAAAATGCGTTAATGTTTGGTTAGATCAATGATTATGGTTGGATGCTAAAAAGTGTCCTTAATGTTGGGTGATTTCGAATGTTGGGTATAGACGAAAAGTTGAACATTAAAGATGAGTGTGGTAATAAAATATCAACGGCACACTCCCGTCCTACCGTGGGGCATATATCCCCCTGGCGGAAACTCCTGCTTAACAAATGTCTTTGATGCAGCTACGTAACAGCATAACAGTAAACAATGAATTTCTTGTCTTCAGCAAACAGACAACAAGGCGCTGTTTCTTGCAATTAAACCGACATTAACAATGTTCAGACGTAGAATGGTTATTGTAAACTGCATCGCTGATAAACGTTTATGCTTCCTAAAGGATATTGATGACGGAGAAGAAAGTGGATATTGGTAAAAAAAAACGTCAAGAGAATTCCAAACAACTGCTGATCTCAGCCTGGCAACTAACAAGCATTGCTCGTTACTAACCATGAACATTAACCTCGACTTTTCTTCAGTATAGCTCAGGGAGTTTTCAGTAGATTCTGGGAAGCAATGTATCAAACTTAAAAACCCACTGTCACCCATCTTGCTCGCGAGTAACATTTCCCAGGATGCCGTAGTTTCAAGACTTTTATATTATCTGAAAGTCAACTTGGGCCTAGCACTCAGATTTTTGCACTGGTGTAATAAAATGGAGATGGAGGACGAAGTCGAAGGAAAAATGAAGAACAAACTGGAGCGCCCGAAATGTACAAAGGGCCAAAAGATTGTTTATTTTAACGATTCTACGTTTTAGTTTTGGATTCAAAGAAAGAATAATAATTCGTTTGCACTGCCGCCGCCATTTTCCTGAGTTTGTTTTTACTTTTGAGCAAGCGCGCAAAGGATGCTGGATGACAGTGGGTCTTTAAGTTAAAGGTTCTTACATCAACGTCAAGCAAAAACGAAATTATCAAAACTAAAGCTCCTTCGCGGTGGAGACATTTTTTGTGCTACTGGTACTCCGATTTTTTCAGCGTTCATTGGCTAACATCTCGTGGAAAGGAGCGTGAAAGGAGCAAAAGCTCAAAGAGATCAAGCCATAGTAGTGTAGAAGAGGGGGGCTTGGGGGCGCATCTCCCTTCTATGTTTCGAAGTAGAGATGAGCCCCCCCTTAAAAAGAGTTTCTCTCGAGTTGCTCTCGGTGACGCCCCCCCCCCTTCCCCCCTCTACAAAATTTGGTTCTAATGTTCATTCGTGTTAGATGATATTTTATTAATAGATTCCTTTCAATAGTGTTTGGTTACGGACGAGCCTCCAATAATGTGTTCTGATGTTCATTCTGACGTTTGTCTTTCGATCTCTTAGTGCTATCCCTGCCACTCTAGTTTAGGGGTGTGTGTTTTTAAATTTGTTTTATGCATTCATTTTTTACTTTACGAATTGTGTAAAATTTATTCCTTTTATTCAAATTTTAAATTGTAAACTTTTAATTCAGTGGCAAATAAAACTTATTTATTTATGTTAGGTGATATATTATTTTAATAGATTCATTTCAATAATGTTTGGTTACGGAACGACCGTTGAGCTGACCATAATATCAGTTATCTCTCTAAAATTAACGAAATTGTGCTGTCAAAATACAGATAGATTGGACACTTAAATCTAATTGGGAAATTAGGTTACAAATTCTAAAAACCACGAAAGTTTCAAAAATTAAAAAAAGGGCATAAATTATCTTTGATGATGCCTTGGTTTAATAAAATTATAATCTTTTCAAATGTGGAATCTTTAATTAGTTGAATCTACTTTAGTAATCGTTTTGGATTGTGCAACAGTATTCGAAATATGTTTTAACAAAGAAAGAAAAAATGCAATAAAATGAATATTGAATGTGAAACAAGTAGAATGTCAGCCTTAGATACGCTCTTGGATACGCTAGAACTGGAAACAGACCCAAAAATTGCCACCTAGAAATTTCGTGATCAGCTTGTAAGTGAAATCAAAATGCAAATTGCAATCAAAATTCCTCTTATGCAAAGCTACCTCCAGTCTCCTCCAATAAATAAACACCTTCCGATGAACAGTCCCTTCCAACACATGGCCCTTCCAATAAATAGCCCCCTCCAATACATGCCCCTCCAAGAAACAACACTTTCAAATAACCCTTCCAATAAATAGCCCTCTCCAATGAATAATCCCCTCCGTTTTATTAAAAACAGTACCTCGAACAAAATAACTAATAAATAATTAATAAATAACTAATAAATAATTATCACAAAAGCACAATATGGTTTTAGGATTAGAAGATCATGTCTGTTACAGCTACTAGAAATGTTAGAAGCTTGGACTGCGCTATCAGAAAAAGGAAACTACGTTGACATCATATGCTTTGTGCTGCACAAACGTTTAACTGCAAAATTAGCACCCTGTGATCTTAACGCATTGTCGCCCTGAATGAAAAGTCGTCCTAAAATGAAACACATGTATTTTCGATAATCTTTTTGAATTTGTGAGAGCTGGCATGTTCTAAACTCAAGCCAGATGCTCTCTTTAGAACATTAATTGCTTCCAAAACCTCTGGAACTTTAAACTGATGGTAAAAAGTAGGTGTTTCATTTCGGGGCGAAATTCTATTTAGGGCGACGCTGCACTAGTTGGAATGCAGATTTTTTTTTTAACAAACTCAAAGAAAAGATGACATTACCGATGTGATGTCAAATCCGCAGGGGAACAAGGGCTCGAGTAATACATCTGGGTGCAGTAAATTAACTAATTTCCTGACAAAATTTCATAAAGGCCTCATAAGAATAAATTTGATGGTTTTTTTATTCGAAATGCGCGTGTCAATAACCATATTATTATAGGCTTATTACCTCATTTTGAATTGATTTTGAAAAATAATTACATAATTACGAACGTGAAATGTGCCATTATTAAACGAATATTTCTTAATAGCTACTTTGGATTTCGGGCAGTACTGCAGTTGCGAAATTTGGAGCTCAAGTTGCTAAAATAGTTGGTTAGATGTTTAATACTGGGCTTAAATAATGATTGAAAATAGTACTAGGCTAAAACAGTCCCTTTCACGGCCACAGCGCAGTTCCCTGCTATGAAAGCACAACAACTTGCTCCAGTTGCAATTCATTAAAAAATTGCTTGAAAATCGTCTCTTGTAAGTTATTTACTTCTATCTTATCTCAGAAATGGGGTTGCCTAGTCTTTAGACCAGCTTCAGTACAGTTGCAAACTGCAGCACCAGTTTAACAAAATCATGCTCAAAATGGCGTAATATTCATGTTAAGTGGTGGAACCTCATATCGAAATGGGCTTTAAGAAAGGGGGTGGTAAAGGGGGGGGGGTCGGGATCACAACTCACGGGAATAATCCTTTACCACTTTTCCAGAAACGCAATATTTCTACATAAGTTTATTTTTCTGTGGCTTATACAAGGGATTAGGAAACAATAACTCGCGTTTTTCAAAGTTCACGAAAGTGGTAACAAAAAAGGACTTAGGAATTGTACCGGGTGGACCCTAAAAACCTTTCAACATTTGCACAACTGCCATAGAAAATATTTAGCAGTGATCATTTTGTTTTTGCTTGACGTTGATCATTTTGTTTTTGCTTGACGTTGATGTCAGAAGTGTCAACTTAAAGTTCGATACCTCGTTTGATAAAATCTATTGAAAAATATCTGAGCTATACTGAAAGAGTCAATGGCTTTCTCAAAGGGAGCTCAATTATAGGTTTGCGGTTTCGCGGTTTTGAAAAATTTGAAAAATTCTTGCGGCTTTTGGAAATATCTCTCTGCGGATTGCGGCTTCAGCACGAGCTGCGTCATGCGCATATTGGCATAAATTTGCCGTGGATCACAGCTTTTTATCTACGGCTGCGACTTCTTGTTTTCATATTTTTTTGTGCTTTAAACAAATGTTGGAATGGATATCTAAGTGTTTGGTTAAGGTAAACACATTCATTAACGCGAACGCATTATTGCGGGGGCGGCTTTTCGGTGTATTTCGCTGCGTATTGCGGCTTTGAGCCTGTTTTTAATGCGGCTTGCGACTTTGGGGCACCCTATGATAAGGGGCCCCCTGAAAGCCATGATGTAGTATTTTGAGTGAAGATAATTCAGTGATTATACGGTAGGTTTTGCCAAACAAGATTTCAAAATATAAATTAAAGCCTCTTTGGGTATACCCTGATACCCTGCGGAGAAGAGACCTCAGGAAAATAAGAACAAAATATTTTCCTGAGGTCTCTCCTCCGCAGGGTACATTTTCCTCCGCAATGACATCTTTTATTTTTATTGATTAACGCAGCGACATAGACTTGCAGCAAGTCTAATTGGCGTCCAACAATTTAATCAAAAAACTATTGGTAGATTGGGAGGGTATATTCTCCCAATATTTCCCCAAAGATGGTGTATCCACAAAAATAATTGGATAATATCCAAGATAGCAACAACACAATAAGAGAAAGAAACGAGGATAAATTTCCTCTCGTTTCCCGGTGACCAAATTGAAAACACGGAATGTAGGACAAGTAGAATTAGAAAAACCGAAGTGGAAATGCACATGGCAATGCAAACCAAATAGCACATGGCAATGCAAGCAAATAAAACCACAGCTTTTGCACCCATGCGGCTTAACTTAGCTACGCAAAGCCTACCATGAAAAACAGTTAAAAAACCGATTTAGAAGAGAAATTTACCAAAAAAGAAAATTATTCTTTCATGAAAACAATCAGTTGTTAGTATCACATGAAAAATATACAAAATTTCTTCTGAGTCTTCAGACTAAAATACAAACTAAAATTCGTTTTTGCAATTTCTACAAAATATAAATCAAGCTATTTTTAATTTAGAAAGAAATACATACAGTTGCTGTTGGCTTCTGCGTGGTTTTGGTATTTCTGAAACAAACAAATAAGCAAATAAGCAAATAAACAAACAAACAAACAAACAAACAAACAAACAAACAAATAAATAAATGAATGAATGAATGAATGAATGAATGAATGAATGAATAAATAAATAAATAAATAAATAAATAAATAAATAAATAAATAAATAAATAAATAAATAAATAAATAAATAA
>JAYJMH010038132.1:0-15653 GCA_036873815.1 Phacellophora camtschatica | reverse complement strand
GAATATTAACCAACTAGGTGTCAATTTTTAAGTTGACTACCAAGAACTATTTCAAAAATTGGTTCGAATAAATTTGAGTGAAACTCGCATGATCAAAGCTATTACCATTTTTTTAGGACACACGGTATACATTATCTCCTTGGAGAAAGACGCGAGGAAGTGCGAGACCGAATAACCGGTTGTGATTCATTCCAAGATGTGACATTGAGTTCATCGTTTTGTGATTTTGATTGAGAGTAATGACCAAAAGGGCTGTATTTACTCCCTTTTGACTTTTTCTGACGACGTGACTTTTGTGGGTCCGCTTGGATACCAAACGAAGCCCACGGTAACACGGTGCAAAGTGTTCCAACTGCATGTCGTGAAATCGGATGACATGGTAATGCTGTGAGGTGAGCAGCGTAGCCTTCTGAAATGACCTGAAAATTGGAAGATAAAGTACATGATTTTTTTATAAGAAATGTTTTATAAGAAACTCACTGGTGAAACCCACGAAATTTTAAGAAACTTTTACTAGTGAATGAAAAATTGAAAGAAACTTACTAGTGAAAGAAACTTTTTGAAATGTTTAGTGAATATTACATAATGCTGAATGATTTTGATGGAAAAGACAGAACGTTAGATGACTAATTTAGCGAAGACTTTTTATCCTGTAAATTATATACCCAGTTTTTGTATTTTTTTGTTGAAAAAAAGACTGCATGTTTAAAAAATACGGAATTTTTAATTACAATCAATTAAGAAACTTTTAAGAAACTTTTACAAGTGAAAATTGGTCAAAAAGTTTCCAAAATAAAGAAACTTTCACTAGTGGAGCCTTAGCCGGGTTTCTTACAAATAAAACGTGCATAAGCAATGTAGTTGAATTTTAAAACTATCTTTAATAACTGCAATATCATTACGAGGTCAATGGCGGTAAATATTCCAACCGTAGCACAACGTACGGACCGTAAGAGAACAGATGTACATCGATGTAAAGGTAAAAGAAGTACGACGCACGTAAGGTACGGACCGAACACTGTGAGGCTACACGTAAAACATATCCACATAATATTGCAGTTGAGAAAGACATTTGTTTCTTGGATTCATTGGTTCCCAAGGCAACTGCCGGTTCAATATGGTTTTGAAGAATAATACAGTTTTTACGGATCGATCAAGAATCAATCAAATTTCTCAGTTGCCGTTCCGCGGAGACGTATTTCCACCGTGTCAATGCGATGCTTCTGTCTCTTTTCAAATCATTAATTTCCAAAAAAAAGTAAAGGCTATTTTCAAAAGGTTGCAACAGTCGGTTGTATCATTGTGAACGAATAAATAAGGTTGTACATGTCTACTCTATCTTTCATTTTATCTCATTTTCGTTTGAAATATTTAACACGTGTTTCTACTTTGGGGCGTTTTTTTCAGTGGGCGACAAGCCGGCGACTGTCAGCATCATATAGAAACAATGTTGCCGGAAAAAAAGCAGAGTTGAAAATATATTTAAAATGTAAACATAATTACCTGAAAATTGTTGACACCTTTAAACTGACGTCGTCTTCCAACAATGAATATTTCTTCTTTTGACAACCCAAGCGAGGTGAAAACTTGTATATCCCTTGAAGATCCATATGCCACGTGTATCGAAATAGTTTCCTGTAAAAAATGATAAACAATGTAGATGTATCAAGAAATTATCATTTTAACGCATCAAAAGCAAAGGATATAATTTTTAATTTTATTCATCAGATATTCATATTCAATGAATATTCATCAATATTCAACTAGGCAGTCTAGTCGAGGTGATTTGTTCTTAAATCATTGATCATAAGAATAGCCTTCAATACGGATTAAACTGTATTAAATGCCTTGGTGCAAAATTATGGAATGAATTGCTAATTGCAATTAGAAAATCTCCTTCCAAATATTTATTCAAAAGGAATCTCAAAATTCACTTACTAAATTTCTAAGCTGAATTTCTTCATAAATTCGATTAATTAGGACTTTAGGACTGTTGGAAGGGGAGGGGGCTCTCTTCCTGTTAGGTTTTCTACATAGAGAGCTTCTCCTTTAAATAATTCCATGTATACAAATTAAAATTGTGTGCGTCATCAACTTAGTTTGTATTATTCATTTTCAGATTAGTGTATTTTATATTTGGATTGTGTTGTTATTACTTTGTTTATTGTACTGTATTATTTTGTACTGTCATTCATTTGTATGTAGTGTAATTTATAATACAACATATCACAACTAACACGGAGCTGGCTCATTTGAAAGAAACCTGTGTGTTTATACAATCCTTTGTAAATCTATCATTACGTCTACATGATAGGTGAACCAGCACACATTAGAGAGGTCAGCGAGAAAGGCAGGAGAGATCTATGTTAGGTGGAATAAAATTTGACATGTGAACACAATCATGTTTGTGTGGACTGGAAAAATTTGAAAGTTCCTAATTTTTTAGGTTCCTCCTGTGGGTTTTTTGTTGTTGTAATTTTGAAACCCCTTTATCATGCATATTTGAATGAAAAAATACCTTTGTTACGAGACCACGTAAAAATTCGTGTTTGTGTCGTTGGTAGTCTTTATTTAAATTCTCGCAAAATGAAACGATTCCCAAAGGAAAGTTGTGCTGAGCTAGCCAACTTGTCACTTGGCGCTTCTGGAATAACAATCTGCTGGTGACATAGATTATCAGATAACCAAGTTCTTGCCAGTGTCTGAAAAAAGAAAATTAAATTATGACGTTGTATAGATAGTATACATCAAACATGTGTATCTTATGTCGGTAGGTATGTATACATGTACTTTATGTAGAATAGATATGTATAGGTATCTAAACACTGTATAATAAATCCTTGTAAATTATCATTGCCCATTATGCAATTGGACACTCATTCAAATTCGGAAAACTGGATAGAAGTACAATGTTTCCTCTTCAAAGGCAAATTCCTAACAATACCAGAAAACATAATTTCTGAGTCTATTAAGCAAAATATTTCTCACAATGTAAACACATTTTTCGTTCAAAGATTTATCTTATCTTGAAAGAACAAACAAATGCCTTAGTAGATCAGATATCATGCTGTTATCTCATCAGTCATTACCCCCAAAAGTAATCACAGCTTCTATACCAATCATGAACATCTTTTTGTCTGCATCTTGTATATAATAATAATATAAATAAAAACAAACAAATAATCGTAAAAAACTGGCGTCCAGATGGCTATTTTGTTGTCCAGTAAACCATTACACGCCCTGATTTAATTCTAATTTACAGGCGAATCCAATATGCAGGATACTTTATTTAATCCTAAGCGCCCCTTTTCTTTAAAATATGTAGCCAAATGTGCACGTTAATGAAGATTTTTCTCGAAAAAAGTGTCTATTTTCTGTAAATATGTAGCCAAATGTGCCCATTTACATGCTCACCAACACTTATTTATTTTTCAGTACATTACTTACGTGCCCCGAAAAATGAAAAAGTGCCCTTTTTCTTCTTGCCCCTCCATTTTTAAAACGTTCCTACGCCCCTTTTCGTGGGTGATAAACAAATGAAATGAAATGAAATAAAAATGCAATTTGTAACTTTATAAAAGGGCTGAAAACTAACCTGACAACGTCTACCGCACCACCTCTGATCTTTGGGTCGATGGCTCGCAGCGAATACGCAGCAAGAAATGATCCATCTACGCTGAAAACAACGGCTTCAGCCAAACGCGGAACGACAGCCAAGTTGCAATCAACACTCGAATGGTCACCCCTGCAATTACATATGTATATGGTATGTATCGCGCTTCATAGCTCAGAAAAATAAAACGAAAGACAGCAAAATGTTCAACAAAGAACAAAATAAAGCAGAGATCTTTTCAATGTTGTCTGTACTTTCAAATAAAATTGAACTATTTAATCAAATTCATAATTTGATTCTTGTGGAATAAAAGTTCTCTTCTCGTCGGGTTACTCTTCCACGCCCGAATTTAATATAAACCATAGTCAATAGAAGAAAATAGTTATTTTTTTATTGACTATGTATAAATTAACAGCCAAATCTTATCTAAGTTTTATTTTCCAGAGGTTAGCACATACAAACTAACATAATTAAAAAAAAATGAATTTACGTTGGAACATCTGAGATTAATACGTAGTTTTGTCTTAGTTTACCTCCTGAACCTATGGTGTTTTATGTTGTTTAGCAATGGACCATATGGCCCTTCTAGGGGTGAAAGGGGTAACTGTCATTTATAATTTCAATTGTTTGTAATTTCAAAAATTACAACCTCACAATTGTATAAAATTAAGTAGGATATGCATTAAAATGTATGAAGTAAAATTGAACAAAAGTAAACTGAATGATGTTATTAAGTTTCAGATTTTATCTACTTGATAAATGCCTGCATTTTTGCCATTGCTAAACAGCGTAAAACATCATATTCATCAAGCAGAAAATGAAGAAAGAACTTTGTATTAATTTAAGATATTTTAAAGAAAGTTTATTTTTTAAATAGCTTGGTTTGTGTATGGTACTCTCCTTCTAGAAATTATGTTCATCACTATTATTAAGATCATTATTATCTTATCTACACACATTATACTTGACCAACCGACGATTTTTATATCGATTTCATTGTCATACAACCTCTCCAGTAAAATAGCCACATGAACAGAGGCAACTTTTGTAACAATGGTGAAATTTACACACTAAATTCTAAGCGATTAGTCGTAAAAAAATCAAAACTCTCTCAACTTAAAAGTGTAAGTATGTCCTCCGCAACTCTGCATGGCTTGCTTGTTTCCATTTTATAGTTGAGCTGGTTTCTTATTGTTTTCAACGGGCAATTCTTTGGAAATTGGTGTGTCAGTTTTATTATTGTTACAAAATTTTCCTCTGTTATCCATATTGCATGTTTTAAAAACATCTATATCACTTCCTATTTGAGTTGCTGCAATTGTTCTTGCTAAAAATGCTAAAAATTCTTAAGAAATTTTGAGTATTTAAAATCGAGATATGATCAGAAAATTTCGGTACTAGGGGACTCACAAAAGATGACACGGTAAAGTCTCACCTTTAAGAAACTCGTTTTTCGACTTCACGCCATTGTTCTCTCTTAATTAACCTATTGTTTTCCTATTGTGCCGGCCAGAATTCCAGGTCTGAGTTTCTTATAAAGAGGATTCTTAAAGGCGGGAATTTACTGTGTGTGTAATTTTATATTAAGAACTAAAATGTTACCTTACGACCATTTTTACTGCATGAATCCCATGCGGCATTGAGTCAGATTCAGGAATTGGGAAATCCAAACGACCATGGCTGTCTGTCATGCCAGTGCCTAAAAGCTTCCAGTTTTCCATTTGACGGTTAAGAGACATGTAAACATCGATCTGCGAAATGATGTAAAATAGATGAATAACACCTTGCATCCAAATGGATAAGAAAGGAATTCATTGATGGTCTGCGAGAGTAAAGAAAATTCCTTATGAAAATGGATTTCGACATGCCTGGCTAATGCAGGGAGTCGGATAAAATGTATACGCAATTTTTAAATGAGGATAAAAGATGTTCAACGCTAAGAGTGTGAAATGATTAACCACTATCGAAAATTGTCTAGCTATAAGGAATAGAAAACCTCTATTCCTAATATCTAAATTTAACGAGCTTTTATGATAGGAAAATAATTGCTCGCTTTAGAATCTCCGATCACCGTTTGGATATTGAAACGAGACAATACAAATAAAGGGTAAAGAGAGAAGACCAGATCTGAAGAAACTGCAACAAAGGTGAAGTTGAAGACGAAACGCAATTTTTACTAGTTTGTGCAGCTTATGCAAATCTAACACAAAAATATATTCATGGCAAATTTTTGATCCACATAAATCAGAGAAGTTTCAGAAAAATGATGGAAACCAAAAAGCTAGATGATCTTAGAGATCTTGCAAATTACTTAAAGTTTGCCTCTTCCAAAAGGGATAAATTTGGCCAATCGTCCAAATATCGGTGCAATTCGGATAGAATATTTACGTTACTATCTTGCTTTCGATTTATTGAATCATTGTATTACTTAATAATCGAAATTGTGTTAGTTTAGAAATATTGTATGTCATGTTAGTTTTAAATTTTATATTCTAGCTGTAATATTTTAGTTGCTATTCTAGTAGAGACCTGTGGGGCAGCCCAAGCCCCAGTCCTTTGTTTTGAACAATTGGCTAATATCCTTTTTTCGTCAGAACAACAGCCCCCCCCCCCACTCAGAGTCCCTTAAAAAGGCCCTGCTGTGAGTTTAGAGAGAAACGACGAGAGAAAGAGAAGACAATATGTGCTGTGTGCTGAGTTTACTGACATTTCTGATTCTAATTAACAAGCAGGTACGAAGATATAGCACATAAACAGGTAGGAAGAGGAAATTGTGCAGCTTTTGCCTCCAATTCCCAAAAAAATGGGTGCATCTCAAGCTATCGGATCGTTCATGTTATTTTTGTTCATCGTTTTATCAGTCTTAAATGAGCAATGCATCTGGTTCCAATTTAAAATGGAGGAATTAAAAATACATGGTTCTAACCAAAAATGGAAAAACAAAAAACCAACAATTTTATAAAGACGAAATAACATAAAGCCCCGGCCAAACGACTAGACTTTTCATTAGATTTTTCGCTCGACCTTTTGCACAATTTGAGAGTCTCGATTTCGATCTATTGTCCATTGTTTTCCATTTTCCTAAAAGGCGGCTGTGTCGTTTTCCAAGTTGTAGTCTTTACCCTTTACCTCCACAAGCCTTCTTTTTGTCGTTTTTATCCATGCTAAAATATTCTGGGTGCTATTCGGTGCCTGGCTCTGATTTCTGATCTCTTTCTTTGTGTTGAGAGAAGAACAAAAACTTGTTCTGTGAGTTAGCGGGTAAAACATCGATCAAAAACGCTGATGCGCATGCTCACGCTATACATTTGTAGAGCACCTGGCCAAACGACAATACTTCATTCGACAACAGCTCTGAACAATAAAAATTTAATCAACTTCTCTCGACTTTTTTGATCAAGATCAAACTTCGCTATAATGACTATACATGACTATACACGCAATACATTTGTGGTGGCCAAACGACTAAACTTTTTACTAGATTTTCTGTATAGTAAAGAGCCTAGTGAAAAATCTAGTAGTTTGGCCGGGGTCGTTTGATCAATATCAACCTGCTACATAAAACAACAATTTATTATTTTTAATCTTCCAATGGTGCTAATGACAAAAATATTCTCACGTTTGCAAATCTGTTGTTGAGGGGCTTGGGAATCTTTAGTTTTGATAATTCTGATTTTGCTTGACTTTGATATAAAATATTTCAATTCCTAGTTTGATACAATGTGTGTCAAAATCTACTCAATGATCATTGAGTTATACTCAATGAAACCAAAAATAGGGTAATTTGGTAGCCTATACCAAGCAATAACAAGAAATGGTCTGCTTTCAGGGGTTTGACTTTAATAGAAATTACCTCAAGGTCAAGGACAGGAACAGCAGAGCGTATAGATTATTTGCTCTCGAAGTACCACCACCTGGTTGTCAATTCTTTTGGGCAATTTGGTTGAATTTTTAGAACGAAAATATAAAAATCTGCTCTCTACTACTGCATTTGGATATCAATTTGCGAAGGGTTTTCTCTCCTTTTTCCGTTTATGGAGGGGCATGCGATTATTTTGCCGTTTAATAAGATCTTTCTCATTCAGGTTGATGAATATCATGCCGGAAAAGAGCAGCGAATGAAACTTGAGAGAGAGAAAGAACAGGAAAGACTCATTGAGTTAAAGGCCGAAATGGAACAGCAGAGGATAGTGGATAGAGAGAGGTTAGTTTTAACAAGAAATTGTCAACTTTTCAAGTTGGCATTAATTAAGTGTTTTTCTTCCTTTCTAGACTCGGGGGTAAATTTCTCCAGACAGCACAAATTTCAAATTGTCACTTACAATGATCAAACAGTTTAAAATTTCAAATCCCTCGACAAATTTTTTACAAATCTAAAATATCTCAAAGTAAAGTTTCTGGTTGAGCTTGACAGTAAAGGTTTTATATAACTGGAAGATATTGACAGTAAAGGTTTTTTTTCTTTTGCAATTAGAGTTGAATTCAGAGAGAAATGTCAACAAGAAAAGGAGGAGCAGAAGAAGCTTTCCAAAGAAAGAGAAAAAGAACTGGAAGATGAAAAAGAACAACGACTTGAAAAACTTCGAATGCAGGTCTGTGTTCTAGCTGATAACACAATTTTTATAATCATTCATTTATTGCGTTTTAGTTTTGACAGTAAAGTAACACATCACACAACACCAAGACTCCAGCCCAATTTCCACTGAATGAAAAATGTTATACGAAAACTAATTTTTTTTCCTTTGAGCATGGGCAGTCCACCAATGAAAAGACTGACATCGAACAAGTTAAAACGTTTCTAACTATAAATTTTCATTCGTAGGAAATAATTCGCTTAATGGTATTTGGGCTTCAGATAATGTAGTTTTAAAACATCCACATTTATGCGTAAGTTCTTGTGTCAAAATGCCAGTTCTTGAATTTCTGTGTTTTATCTACTGTGTGGTCCAATTTTTTTGTTTTTTGTGGGCCAATGTCGATATAGAATCATTATAACATTATAACATGACACGTAGATTAACAGCTGTTCTGTTTTTTACAGCATTTTGTTCTCTCAAGCTTTAATTGCTTGATAAATAAGTATCGTGTGGTTGTATTTTCATTAATAATTTAAAACCAATTTTACTGAATACAATTACTGAAATGAAGTAATCAACTACACGTGCTAGGTATAATTATTCTTCATAGCGAAGGAACGTAAAACGGAGAAAATTTGAAAAAAGAATACTGTAGCAATTATGTTTTACTTGATCATTTTTCATCACATTATCATGTGATGCATTCCATTCTTATTTCTATCTTCTACTGATCGATATTGTTCTGTCGACTACAGTAAATTCCCGCTATTAAGAAACTTTGAATCTATGCTAAAACATTTCCTGATTATTTGGTACTATTAACATTCCAGGATAAGCTTCTTAAATTCAGGGTACATTTATTGATTATTTACAGGTCACACTTAAAATACAAAACTGAATTTCATCAAATCATTTCAAATTCCTTTTTTCAATAATTTTGAATTTTTGCATTTGGTCACTGTTTTGGCTTGAGTTGTCAAAGTATCAATTATCAAATTGACTCCATTGTCAAGAAAGTCCTAAAATATTAGCCTTAAAGTTTCTTATGACATGGGTATATATATATGGTGCACAGATCTTAGTATTAGAGTTTCTTGTATGGTGTTTCTTAACAGTGGGGATTCGCTGCATTTTCTCCATTCTCCTTTGCAACCGAAGAGGGGTTATGTCCGACACGTTAAGTACATTACTTGGTCTTGGGAATTGAAAGTTGTTTTATTGAAAGTACATTTTTGTTTTCTTCATAGGTCAGGGTCGAAGCACCAGTTGATGCACTGAGAGTAATGGAACCAACAGAGGTGAATTTTAATCTTACGAACATTGTGATTGTTCATTATGATTCTCTACGAGTTATCATGTCATTACACTCTTCGAGCTAAGGCTGACGTCATTAGAAATTTATCAAAATTTTGAGATTTTGAATATTTGGTTTTTGTATTAGATTCTGCAAACAAAGTTTAGTATGAGAACCTATTCTTGTATTTCTATCCGACGTTTTGTCAAAATTGCGGTGGTGTATATATTTGAAATTTGTGAGAGCTCTGACCGTGAAAATTACATAAGGACAGAAACTTGTCCTTGCAAAGCCTTGCGGTAAAATTCCTTATGAACTTGAAATCTTTGTATTGCTATAACTTTGACAAAAAAGTATGATAACATGGAAAACTTGTTTTTCAGGCTTAACTTTGCTTGCAAAATCAAAAATGCAATTTCGCAACATTTTGAGAATGGCAACTTTTGTTCGGAAAGATGGATTAAAGATAAAACATTTTCCAGAATTAAATCAAGTTAGTTAGGCAGCCATGTAAGCAGTCGCATACATGTTTTAAGGTTATGCAAATCTTTTACAACTATACCTATATGCGACAATAATATACAATAGTTTAAGGGGCGATTATTTCGAACGTTGAATGAGGCCTGCCAATTTATTTTACTTTTCCTTTTTGCATATTATTGTTGCAATTATTTTTGTCTCTCATTGTTTCATTTTTAACTTATCATAAGTTTTTGAATACATTTCAGGCTTACCAAGCAAGGCAAGCTGCGAAACTTGACGAAGAAAAGGAACTACAGGAACCGTTGTTTTCCGTTCACACGTTTAATTCAAAGCAGGTATAGTTTGTTTTACTTCAACGTCCTGAATTTAATGGTTACTGAGTAAAGGCCTACTCTTAATGAAGTCGTTTTTCGACTTCAAGACAAATATGAACGCATGATTTCAAAATGATCGCATAACCAAAAGATAAGTTACCATCCATATTATTTTCAATGTGCTTTTTTCCTATACTTTTTGTTGCCATTTCTTGTTTACAAAGAGCTAATTTTTCTTCTTTTGGGGAACTTGACGATCTTGGGGAGGAAGGTTGTTATTCACATTAGAGAAAGGAAGTGTAGCCTTATAGTTTTTAACATATGCTACTAAACCTATGCTTTATAATTTTTAAGTCATTTCTCAGCCATTTAAGCTCTGTCAAAACGAACAAACATTGCTTCAGAAACATGTGATGCTTTGTTTGTCACCCAAGAAGGTACATTATTTGCGATCTGATGGGTGCCTGCCGCTCAGTTTTCAAAACGCCACCCAGTTCTAAGAGCTACAATTTGCCTTGGAACCCACTATTTTGAGAAAATTCCTCGAAAAGTACTCATATTACGGACGACTTTTTCGTGATCCTGGTCATAATCACTTTTATGGGGATTGGCTTTTTACCCACCCATACGAGCGTACACAAAATTTATTAGGTACCCCCCTCCCCCTCGAGGCTTTTCAAGCAATTATTTGTCTGTTTAGTCACGTCACAACAATTTGTTTAACAAAGGGTATTTTGCTTGTTGCAAAATGTGTTGCTACCATTTGCAACTTTTGCGAAATCTTGCAACTTTTACGAAATCTACGCTATTCTATTGCATAAAACATATTTAAAATGGCTATTTGTAGGGTAGTAATTTACATCAACTATATGTGAAAATTGAAGAATTTATTTCATGTATCTAACTTGTAGGCAAATAATTTAACAGTAATTTCTTTGAAAACACTCATTTTTGAATTACGAGCTTTTTCAGTGTAAGCGATAGTTGCATAATTTTTTTATTGTTCTTGTGTTTAAACATTTCATTATTATATGGACATATTCACATTGTAACAGTACCTGCAATTTATTTCGTTTTAGGTGCTATCAGACAGCAGGTTGAAGGTTGAAAAGGCTTTCCGAGACGCTGGCATACAAAATTCTGATTATGCAAGACAAGTGCTGTCAAAAGTTGCACCACCGACAATTCCAAGGAAAGACACAACATCTTCTGTTTTCAAGTAAGCTAGTGCAACTTAGCTTTGAAAGAGGGGATATAGTCTGTAAATTGATCAAAAACTGCAATTATATGAAATAACATATTGCCTTAAAGTTTTGAAATGTGTTACGAAAGCAAACGAATTCAGACAAAAATTTACTTGCAAACTGATGCAAACATGGAAGATAATCTCTACAGCAACAAGATTTATCGGATTTTTCATTTACTCGTTTTTAACTCTTCACATTCATTCTTAAACAACGAAATTTAGCTCTTTTTTCTTTCGCATTTTACTTCCCAAAGGACTACTTTTTAAAACCATTCTCAATCATTCCTTAGGAGACGAAATTTATCGGTTTTGTTTCTCACTCTTAACTTCCCAAAGGGCTGCTATTTGTTAAGTATTTCAGAATCATCCCTATAAAGTGATAAGATGTTCTTCTCCCACAAAGGACTGCTTCTTTTTAATTTTTTCACTCCAATTTTTTTTTACTTAAATCACTCCAAAGGTGACGATGTGTGTGTTGGTTTTTTCTTTTACATTTGACTTCAGATCAGATTTTGTAACAATAGTGAAGTTTACATGCCAATTTAAATGCAATTAGGCATCCAAGACAAAGCGAATTCTCTCAAGCAGAAAATCGAAACATGGCGTTGTTTATATTGATTTTCTGCTTGAGGGAATTCCTTTCGTTTTTGTTGGCTAATCGCTTGGAAATTTGTTTGTCAATTTCACTATTGCTACAAACTCTGGTCCTGCTAACGTAGAATCAACTTTGCATCGTGTGTTAATTACGTGGTAAAAATATTCAATATATCAACTGGTGTATACATGCTTAAATCTTAAACATGTCCTTGAAAATCTCTTCATAAAAGATTTCTTCTAACTCATAATTGTGGATGCCTTTTTTGAAGATGGATTCCGTTATTCATAAAATCTCTCAGATAGAAATTACAGATGAAAAGTTAGGTCTTGTTTGGAGACTCGGATGATCACCCTTGAATGAAATTTACCTTCATGTTCACAATTTTTCGTTTCAGACAAAATTGATTGTTACTAGCAAAAAGAAAAAACCTGAATTTGAAGATACTAACCTCTTTTCAAGCACAAATAACAAGACCAATAAAAAGAGATTTGGTCGTGCTGGTCAGAACTTACGGAATCATTTTGTCAGAAGACCAAGATGAAAAATCTCAATAGCCAGATGTTGGACAGGTACATCGCAACAGGTCAATATTATGTACCAGATGTTGGACAGGCATATCGCAACAGGTCAATAACCAGATGTTGGACAGGCACATAAACAATTCTAATTTGTGTATTTTGAATGTAAATATTTTAATGCACTACACTAGTCTGCTTGATAATGTGTTAATGGTGTGCATAGTCTTCATATACAATTGGCATTACGCATGTACATCTTATTATTAGTACAATTACTGGCCCATTTTTTTCTAATGTAGTCTTCGTTAGTGTTACAAAGTATTAACAAGCATATTATCATAAAATCTTCGTAATATAGACTACATCAAAATTTAGCTCATTTATCGGGGAATAGATGCAGGGACCGCGGAGCCATACAAAATAGGTGGGCTAAAGTTTGCTATCTATTCCCGAATGAATTAGCTAAATTTGAATGTTTCATGCAAAACATTGGGAATCATAACGAGGGAGTTTAAAACGATGTATTGGTCGAAGGCTGTGACAGACTTTCTCTCATGAATAATCCGTACTCGCATAGTCAAAAATAAAACACAGGAAGGTGAAAAGCGTGGATAGTTTTGATATCTCAGAAACTGCACTCTAACTATTGCAAAAATAAAAAATAAATTGCCATTCTATTATTCACGGATTTTTACATTATGTTGATCATAGTCAATGTTTTGGGAGATAATTCATAAAATTACTTTAAAAAATTCTAAAATCTAAAAATCTATAAAATCAATGCATTTACAAGTCCATAAAATGATTTATTCTATCGTTAGCCAAGCCAAGGTTCCCAGCTGCCACCATGCAGTTTGGGGTTAGACAATGGATCGTCAGTAAAATTGTTTCTTGGTTTAACCATAGATGCTCGATACCCATCAAGCCTTTGCAACAACGAATCTAACACCAGAGGCAACTCCTTTGACAAATCATTGTATTCACATGGGTCTTTCTTCAAATTGAATAAACAAGGAAGCTCAGTGGAACAATTATGTGTAACATTTTGTGGCTTGGGGCCACACTTAATCACAGCATCTTTGATAAGATTGTCTTCATGTTCTTGTGTCATATCTACTTCTGGTGGAGGGAACCACCCTGACCAATATCCACCTTCACCAGAAATGATTTTGTAATCTCCAATTATCAAAGCAGCATTTTTGTACAGCAATGGATCAATATTTAACAAAACCTCTGTCCTTGGAGATTTTGTTGTCCTGTTTGATATTGTAGCCCAAACATTAAAACCATCAATTTTTAATTTTGATGAATCTCCACCACCCAAATTGTAAAATGTTGGCAACCAATCCGTTATGTGAAGCAAATCATATGAAACTATTCCTGGATTCTTAATGAGGTTGCTGAATACAAAACCAACCCCCCTGACCCCACCTTCCCAAAGATGTGCTTTAACACCACGTAATGGGTAATTATTAGCGTAATTAAAATCAAATCCATTTGCAGGTCCTCCATTATCGGTGGTAAAAACAATGATGGTATTATCAATGATTCCAGCCTCAACAATGGCCTTGAAGACTTTTCCAACTGCATCGTCAAGTGCAGCTGTGACTGCAGCATACTTTCTTCTTCCAATATTCTTTATGTGCAAGAATTTATTCAGCCATTTTTCTTGGGCTTGAATTGGGTCGTAATCTCTTCGATTTGCACTATGAACTGCTTGGTAAGCAAGGTAAAGGAACATGGGCTGCGAAGTATTGTGCTGCATGATTTTTCTTATGGCTACTTCAGTATACATGTCTGTGCTATAGTTACCCCATTGGTTCCACACAGGCTTCCCATTCTCATGCAAATCAAGACCCCAGTATGTTTCCTCATTGGAGTGGTCCCAATAATCCCCCTTACCAAGATAGTAGCCATAAAAAGAATCAAACCCGCGGTTATTTGGTAAATATTCTTGTGCGCACATTCCTAAATGCCATTTACCAACTGCATGAGTTGCATAGCCAACCGACTTCAAGTAGCTTGGTAATAGAATTTCGTTTGGATCTACACCCCATGCATTTGGGCCAAACACTGTGCTTGTCTGCATTCCAGTGTGTATGGGGTATTTTCCTGTCATTATGGCACTTCTGGAAGGGGAGCATATCGGTGTAACATAGTAGTTGTTTAAGATGACTCCGTTTTTTGCCAGAAAATCTAAATGTGGCGTTGGGATTTGAGTTGAACCATGGAAACTGACATCATTCCAGCCAAGATCATCTGCTACTATCATTACGATGTGTGGCTTCGAAGCTGTGCTCAGTTGCACGACAATGATTATGTACAGCAAAACTGTTCGACGCATGATTCTTTCTTCAATGGCACACAATGATCTGCTGCATCATTTTGCAGGTAAACACAAGAGAAATCAGCTGATTTTCTACAAGACTCTGAAATAGAGGCAGGAATATCGAACTCGAGGCTATTAAAAATTATTGAATGAAACGAAAGAAAATAAAGACATTTTTGCAGGTGATAGAGTTTATAACGCCAGCACAGAACAGCCAATATTATATCGTCACTGTGAAATTTTGCGATGATATTATAAAAAGACTATAAGATGTCAGGACCTACTTCACAAGCAGGATACGGGAAACCCGTGTATAATAATTATGGCCAGCCTCCGGGCGGGGGTCAACCACCACCGCCTCCTGCGCCTGGCTATTATGGCGAACAACCGCCACCTTATTCTGCTGCTGCTTCATCAACTTTGCAGCCATCAAGTACAACATATACTTATGGAACTGCTCCTGATTTAGATGTCAGTGGAGACGACGATGATAGAGCAGGGTTAATGTCGTCAGATTTTGGAGAAAAATCTGTCAGGGCAGGTGAGTTCATATGTTGTGTGCAAGAGCAAGACCCTGCTGGCTCCGCTGCTGGACAGCAAACTGCCAGTATGGAAAGAAATCGACAAAAACGGGACATGTCCCGTGCACAAGCTCAAATTGTGTGCACACTTTGTGCACAA
>JAYJMH010038121.1:0-15653 GCA_036873815.1 Phacellophora camtschatica | reverse complement strand
CCCGTTTTATGATGATTTCATAAAGTTTGTATATATATTAAATGAACTTTAGTGAGCTTTATAATGTATTTTTCACACCATAATACATGCTAATCTACTAATACTGGCTTAGCACAGTTGTTCGGTCCAAAACTTTTGGGGCCTAAAAGTCGGTCCAAAAGTTTTTACACCCCCCCAAGTCATATTTGAATGTGCGCCCCTGTGGTCAGCACACTATTGTGTAAATCAAATGCCTCTTTCAAAAAATTTGATGGGCTATCTAACGGGTAAGGATAGTTGTACACTCCATTGATAACATAATGTTAACAAAATAAAGTTTGTTCAAGCCTTTGGTGTTTACAAGGAGTTTATGTCAGGAAGTAGCATAAGCTGGCACGGGCACTTGATAAGGAAATGGATCTCGTCTTCAACTACGTTATGATTGCAAAATGTACAAATGTGTTGTGTTAAATCAATTTTTTGGTGTCTACTCTTCTCAATCATAAGTGTACGATTATTTCATCGAAATTTAGCCAACGATTTCCTTCTTTGGAAGTATATACCTATACTTAGATATGATTCAAGTTGCAGCTGTTTTTTGGTTTCACCAAAAAATAGGCTTCACCAATCTGTGAAAATGATCTATGGGGTTTTTAATATCAAGGTTAAACTTGGTAATGGTGTCTATTAAATAGGATGTTGTCTTAAAACAAGACCATGATTGAGGCCCTTTTGTAACAGGGTTGCTCTTGTCTTTAGTACCACACCACCAGATTATATTTCAATATCTAAATTGCAAAATTCATTGACTAGTGGTATCTCTTTCTCAGAATATTTGAAGGAATCAAGCTTCCGTAGTACAGTGCCAAACATTAGGATATACTGTGTGTATATCATAGGTATCACTTGATAACCTGGAGACGAATTTGCAGCATTATCTCAGCTTTGTTTTGTTTTGTACAAGAAAGAAGGAAACAAATAAGTGCAACATCGTGCAAGAATTTATAACCCAAAGGATTGACGTTGTTCTCATAAAATTTTGCGTTCTTTTTTGGTTGTTTACAGCTGCACGGCAAGAAAAACGGGACCTAAAAAGCTAGTCATGAATTTTAATTGTTTAAACAAATTTTGGGCCTAAAGTAAATATAAAACCACCGCCCGCCCGATTTTTTACCCAGTTCTGACGAGAAGCTATCGATTGGGTCAAGACAATTACCTCGATCACCCAAAAATTCGCGCACAAAAAGACATCGCGGTAAACCCATTTCAAATGTAGAATGGTTCTTTTAAATGTTTAGCATGTAAAGAAATAGCAAAAAATTATATCTGACTGGAAATTTCATTTTTAACTGTATTGTGATGCACGAAAATTGAAGGTGCACAATTTTAGGGTGATTGAGGATATCACCTTATATTATATTAGGAACCCTATAGTATGTAGCATTTAAAGACAACTAGACTTGTTTTCACTGGAAGCATCAAACATACCATAAAAGCTCAAAAATTTCCAATAAATAGCTTTCTTATGCAATTTCTGGGCATGCGTTAGTTGTCAGGTGATGGCAACAACAAACTTACGGTGTCCTAGAACTCGTGTGTTCATTGTTTGAAACAACGCTAATATGTTGCCAGCTGCTTCGAACAATATTGGCAAAACGTTGCATTCAACAACCTGCCATCTTCGCAACAAAACACGAACTTTTCCCGCGCAACTAAGAAACTCAGATAAATTGAGATGGAAAGTAATTCTTTCGACGAGGACTCGATGACGGTTGCTGATGAAGTCAAGGAAGAAGAAAAACGTAAGAGTCTAGAGCAGTCGATGGGGCACGGAACATTGCGATGGCAAGACAAAGACATCCGCAAGCTTATTCAATTTTGGGGCGATAGGCCAGCGCTCTATGACACAACAGCCGATTCGTACTACTTGCGATGCAAACGTCGCGAAGCACTCGACGAAATAATCGCTGAATTTGGTCTTTCCGAAAAAGAAATCCACCAAAAAATGATCAGCTTGAGAACGTATTATGGTTCACAACAGAGAAAGAAAATTGCATGGGACAACGACTCAACAAAGATAGGGCCTTTCAAGAGCCGGTGGCAATATTGGCAACCACTGAGCTTTTTGAATGATCACATGATGACACAAAGACAATTGGAAGCAAATATAAATATTTCAACCACACTTGAAGGCGATTCCCTGGAAGGACCTGCGACGAGAATTTCACAAAAATTTGTCGTTGAAAATCATGATACAAATTTTGAGAAGGGTAGGGATATCTTACTGATTAAATGAAAGTGCATTTATATTATACTTCTGAGTAGAAAAGAGTAAGTAAAAAAGTAAAATAATCCCCCTAAAAAACTTTCAATCTCCTTCGCAGCAGTCCAAAAAATTAAGTATCGGGGGACAGGAAAAGCAAATTTTCCTTTTCTCTTGCTTTATCAATTTTTTCGACCTCTGAAAAAAATTTGCAAGAAACCAAGCTTTCAAATTTACGAAACTATGAATAAATACTGGGAGCTAGGTATATTCTTTTATCTCTTTGATTTTGTAGAGAATTTTAAAATTCTAAACAGAATAATATTCGGCGAATAGATATTTTCAGAAATAAAAGTCGTGCTATTGTCTATTGTTTTCCAGAACTAGCCTCGTTTTAAACATTGACGAAATTCCCATTAGTTCATAACAAGTTTAAACGTGTCTGGGGGTATGTATTTTGGGAGAGAAAGGCAAAAATAGCATTCCCAGTGGAAATACGGGAATAGCCTTGAGACGAGGTTCTATTTTCGAAAAGGTCTGTTAGTCGTGTTTTGTTGCAGTTTTTGGCAATAGGTTGGCTCCAAGTTAATATTTTCGATGTTGTTGTTTAATTTCACCAAAGAAACCTAAACTTTCAAGAATTTTCGGCAGACATATCATCTTTTCATGTAAAAAAAACGTGTTTTGTGATTTTATGTTCGAAACCAAGGCATGGCAAAGTTCTGCCTTTATTTAGAAATTCTTATCACGCATTATTTTTAGATATTGAAGACATCACCAGAGTCCAAGAAGCATTTCCTTTTGAAATGAAAAAGAAACACGAGACAATGTCCCAAACTACCAAACAGTACCACCAGCAACAAGGAGCAAGGGAAAAGAAGAGAAGGTTCGAATTTGCAACTGACGTGATCGATAACAAATCTGACGACGAAAAAAGAAGAAGAAATCAAGTCACGGAAACCGTTAACAACAAATCTGATGATGAACTTTTCGTTGCGGTCTTGCTGAAATCCCTCTCAAAAATTGCCGAAGGAGAAGCGAAAGAAGCACTGAAACTAAACATCCAGAACCTCGTTTTCAGGACAAGATTCGGACCGCAGAATTTGCTCGGCGGGAGTTCTTGTGACTTGCAACTGCAGCCACAATGTGCACAAGCAACGTACAACGGTTCGCCTTATCAAAATAACAGTGATTCAGGTTTTCATCTGCAAAGTGAAAGTGATTGCGAACCTTCCATGATAAGTAGGAGGAAGTCTGAGCGTAGCCTCTGAACAAGTTAACACTGGCTGTTTAAAACGTTCAACTGAGAACTGACTTTCTTTCACACCAGACAGCGTTAGACGTAGGGCCACTGAAAGAAATGACGGGCCCCTAGAAAGCTTAAGGTTAAGAAATAGAAAGCTTAATTTTTATTCATTTGGGTCACTGAAATTAGCAGCTTTTGACTGCGGTCCCAGGGGCAATTGCTCCCTTTGCCCCCTTCTAGGTGGGCCTGGTAAAACGGTATGAACGGCACAAACGAGTAAAGCAAATGTTGTAAAATAATGAAACTGAAATAAAAACGTACTATTTAAAAAAAAGTGTTTAATTGGTTTCTCGTGATTTTCTGTCAATTTAAAACAAATTCGGACGTAAAAGAGTTTTAAATGTCGTAAAGTTCGGTAGGTTTCGGTAGGTTTCTTCTTCAAATCAAATCAAACTTACCTTTAAAGATGTCAAGAAATTTACGCCAAGAAATTTACGCCAAGAAATTAACGCCGAGCGCCTAAAGTTTTAGCAGGAAGCTAATTTAAGGCAACCACTCAAATTGCAACTCTAAACAAATTACAAATAGAATATACACTAAATTATTACAGAGTTCAGTCTACAAAGCCTTAATAAAATAAATACAATTACATTTATATATTTTTTTTTTAATTCAGTTTATAAAGCGTAAGTTCGGCACATAGGTTTTACAATCGCAATAAATTTCCAATTCTTTGATTCTATTTTGAAATTCTTTAAATTTGGAGACTCTTTTGTCTTGTTGGGTACAGTGTGCCAAAACACACCTAGCAATAAAATCGATTCAGTACCATATTTTATTGTACTTTCAGGTAACTTTAAGTTGTTATTATTTCTGAGATTCTAATTTTATACCTTATCTAGAGAAATATTTTTCCTAAAGCTAGGATTGAGATTAATTAGCGTTGGTGTTGAAAACTTCAGTCAGTAGTAATTGTATGTTATTGTGGTGAAGTTATTCTGAGTTATCTTTGCAAAGCAGCTCTTCGAAAATAGAAGTCTGCATATGAAATATTATTCAGTGTCCTCTCGTGTATTTTGTTGATTTTGTCATTGATGTTCCTCTCATGAAACATCCATATTCGAGGACAATAATTGAATTGAGACATTACAAAAGCTTTAATTAAGGTTTTTCGTTTTTCTAGGCTCATATATTGTCACAGGCTTGTTAAAGCATAGAGTTTCTGACATGCTTTCTTGCAAAGGTTGTTAATATGCGTCTTAAAATCAAAAAAAAAAAAGTTTGAGTCAAGAGTAACTCCCAACAATATTTCTTCTGTGCTTTCTTCAATATAAAAATTGTCCAATTCCAGCCCATGCCTATTCATCTTTTGCTCCATAAACAAATAGGTTTCTTCATTCAATTTCATAACAAAAGTTGCGGATCATTTTCTATTTTTACGAATATAGAGATCAGCATCAGAGGCATCTATTCTCTAAATACGTGGCCATGCAAAAAACATGCTTGCGAAAAATTCTATCATTTTGCCAATATAATATGCATTTTGTTGGTATGAATATGCATAATATGCAGTTGCAATTAATTAATATTTTGCACAGATGATAAAACAAAAAGTTAAAATAAATAACGAAATGAACATCTACAGCACCGCATATCTTTTAACAAGCACAGAAACAATGTCATCTTATCGGCAGAAAGAAAATGCATTATTTCCCACATTTTAAATCAACCACCACAAAGAAAATTTACTCAATAATCAAAATATTCAATGTAACTTGTTTGAAGTCATAAATATTTGTAAGATACCCTCATTCACCAAGTCAGATATGAGCTTTTTTCCTATTTCCCTGTATCATTGCCAGCAACAAGTTATTAAACTTTAATGTATCGTCGTGTGTTGCCATTCATTTATCAATACCGTTCAAATGTTAATTTTAAGACCCTTTGCCTTTAATAATTAGATACCTTATCTGGATAAATATTTTTCATAAGGCTAGGATTGAGATTAGCTTTGGTCTCGAGAACTTCTCACCCTGGTCAATGGGAACTCATTATCAAATGACCAAAAAACCGTTTAAAACGAGGCTCAAATTTTTGATCATGAGCCCTATTGACTGCAATGACGTCAAGTCTATCAATGAACGCAGGGTAACAAGATGTAAAAGGTCTAGATTTGCAGAAGCAACAAAAGCAAAAGTGGTCAGATTTATGTAGGGATATGAGATAACAAATGAAGCATGGCAATAATGCACCGTTGTTATGTCAAGGCAGCCTACCTTGTGTGAATTGGTTTTATCCCAGTGCTGTTTCGTGACATAGTACACGGAGCATTTGTTGTCTTGTTAGTCAATTTGACCAATCAAAATCGTGCAGTCTGGTTCCCTGTGATTATCTCCTAAAACCGTTGGTGTAAATTTCAATTTTCAATTTATTATTAATGACATGCTATACAAATACTTAGGAGCGTCGACAATAAACGGTTATATACAATTAAAAGCAACGATAATAGCACCAACGTGAACATTACAACAATTATTGCACGTTGCCATCATTTCGTGTCGTTAGAACTGTTATAAATGTGATGCAGAAATTAAATTTGCTGCATTAAGCGCTTTAAAAAATATTTTTTAAATTTATATTACAAAGGTTTTGAAAAGTATAGCTTAAAATTACGTCATCATTTGTCAAAGTTACCAATATAACGGTACTTACTAAAATTAACTTGGTCCTACTCACGTTAGCAGAAAAACAAATTTTTGAAATTAAAACAAGAAAATAAAATTCGTTTTCAACGCCACATTACAGAGTTGGCATCGTCTCTACTCAGGTGGGTTGTTATTTTGCCATACCTTTCAAAGTTGTGGTCTTTGAGTTTAGTGTACGTTTCTGGATTGAATCTTATAGAACCTTATAGTGTCAGATCTTATTTAGTCCTTTTTGAAGAGCCTTCAGGCGAATTTACCTTCTGTCTCAAATATGATTCATATTTACTATATATTGACTTGTCAACAATGTATCGGAAACGAATAGCTTTAATTGTTTTCAGTTTTATTAATGGTTTAGCTTAATAAGTAAATCGAACTATCTTTAAGAACTCATTTAGGATCGTGTCCATGCCAGCAGATTTACAATTCCTTAGTTTATTAGCGCAATCAGTCCAATCGATGATTTCCTTTCCTGCTAAAGGAGCATTAGCATCGAGGAGCGTTTTCATATTACAGTTATAAGATCTTTATTGTTTTCGGAAAAGCGTTTTATACTCAAAGTAAGACGGTTATTCCTTTAATTTACTTGCCAACCTTGTGAGTTTGTTTTTCATCCATAGGCATTCTTTGCTCACCCACTTTTCCCGCTTACATTACTTTCTACCTTTTCTCCCTGAAGGCTTTATGGGGAGAACTGTTGAAGGGAAGCAGCCTGGTACTGGTTTAAAATGTCAGTGAGTTCAGTTACAGCTTGGTCATTATCAGTTTTGGTCTTTTGGAAAGAGTGAGCCGAAAAAGAGTCACGTTTTCTTTTGCACTCAGCCGAATTTAGTGAATATAAGAAGTTCTCTGCAAGTGTCTGATCCTATAGAAATTTTTGCGGGACCGATTAGAAATCTGGCTGTTTTGCACTTGACAAGACATTGTTAATTGGTTTTATGGGAGATTCAACAGCATCGAAATATAGCAATAGCCTAAATATAATGCAGCAATAGCCTGGTATAAATGAATTCTTATTGTTGGGGTGTCTTCCTGGTAATTCTCAGGGAGAACAATAAAGTCGTTTTGAGTATTATCATGCTTTACGAAATCCTCAACCTTTCCAGTATAGGCGTAAAAATTCCCTAAAAGAAATATGTCTCCCAGGACGCTGAATTTTGTAATGTATGCCTCTAGAGTAACATATAGACAATCGATTTCCTAGCCAGTTCTTGAGAGGTAAGATGAGTTTTGTGCTGGCATACATGCGAATGAAATATAGTCGACGCAGCGACAGCCTTGTCATGGTTACCTTCTCGATAATTTATTCAATTTCACATTGGTGTCAGATGTGGTGTCATAAATAATTCCATTTTACACTATGATGTGTTATGGCATATGAATTTCTCTGAGGTCGGATTTAAACTTAAAGATAACCTGTATAAATAAGGGTTAAGATTTTTCCTTCTTTTTTTTAAATTTTATTTCAGTACAAAGAGCTCTTAAGCTACATAGTACATCTTTGTGATTTCAATAGTAGGTTAGCATACGAATTAGCAGTGTCATTATATAAAAATCTTAATGCTCTTTCTAGTATCTTTTCACTTTTCTGCAATGATTTTTCGGTTGAAAAATGCCAGACTAGAGGACAGTAATTAAAGTTAGAGTATACAAAACTCTAAATTAGTATTTTTCTCTCTTTAAAACCAATGAAAGAGTCGTTTTAATTTCAATTTCTTTTCTTCAGTTTATTCATATATTCTCAGCAAATTACAAAAATATTTTAAAGTTAATAATTAATTTGTAAAGCATGATGAATTAATCAACTAAATAACAATTTAACGAATAGATATATAACAATAAAACAAGCTGAGGGATATATGGAAATAACTCAGAGAGAGCTTTCCAGCCATATGCCTCTATTTGACGTGAATATTAAGTACAATTTAATGTTTTAAATGAATATGAAACGAATATTGTGAACTAAAAGAATTTGTATATTTCTGGATAATTTCATCTATATATGAAGTGTACGGATTTTGCATACACCTATACGGAATATATCTACAGATAATATATCTATGTGAATATATGTTGTTGTTTTGTGCTAGCAATTGGAAATGATGGATTGTTTAAATTTTTTACTGAAACTTTTTTTTGAATACAAGTTACATTGCAGATTCCATCTTGTAATTAATCTTGAACCATTTAGTTTTCGAGTTATATTCAAGTTAAAGTTAATAAAAGTAGAGAGAAGAAGTTTGAAATTATGTTTAATATTCAAGGAGCGAGAAAAATCACGTCCGCACGCCACGATGACGTGACGAAGGTTTTCGGACATTTAACTGGGTTGCCGCCTTTTTACAAAGATCAGATATGTGCGGATCGGAATTCAATTTATTGTCGATCTTTACACCTAATAGTTTGACATTGTATCTATGGTTTTTCCTTGAATATTTAGTTCAATCTCACCAGTATCTTTCCCATTTTTTGTCACAATTAACGCTTGGAGTTTCTTGGGATTTGCAATGATTTAATTTGAATCCAGCAATTTGATGGCTATATCAGATTCTTCTTCCAACACCTCAACAAGATCTAACATGGTGTCGGAAGAGTAGGCTAATGTGCTATCGTCGGCATAGTTGTAAAGATTTGCACGTTTAATAAATAGAAAGAGGTCGTTGATGCAAAAGTTAAATAGAATGGGTCCTATTACTGAGCCTTGTGGAACACCTGACCGATTATTTTTGAATGTACCAGATGGTTATTAAACGCTTTGTTGTCGCCGTTTTAAATATGAATATATATGAATTAAGGAGATTTCATTAAAGCCATATGCTGATAATTTGGATATTAGTAGGTCATGTGGTATACAATTGAAAGCTTTAGAAAGATCCATATAAGGACTGCTCCTACAATTTGGTCGTTATCTAAATTTAGTTTCCATTCTTCTATCAGTTTAATCAGAACATGGGTGTGCCGTATTTTTCTCTAGAGGCAGCAATGAAAACTGAAAGTACACTTTGTCTAGATAACGGTTTTTTTTATAGATACTGTCTAGATAGAAGCAGTTTACCTCAAGTCTGAAATATGCAATGTGAAGTAGGGGCGGCTCCAGAGCAAATCTGAAGGAGAGTCAGTTGGTAATGGGGGCACCTATACTTGAAAATAAATTATCGAAAAAGAGACTATGGGGTCTTGAAAGGGGACATTATGTTCATGAAGAGGGCGTCAGACAAACAGCACCCAGTCCCGTAAACTCACAACTGGTGCGAAAGAGATTCCCCTTGTTTCCCCCTAAATCTGCCATTGGTGCGATGGGTACTCTCCCCATTTTCTTTAATACGCCACCGGTTATAGGAGATCAATGCAGCTTTGTTTGAAAAATTAAACACAATTTAAGATCAATTGATAAAAAATGACAAAAACATGATTCCACTGCATTGTTGGACAGCCCAAAAAGCCCACCAGGATAGAACAAAACCAAAGAAGTACTGATTCTAGGATATATTTTAGCATTGATGAATCTGGTTGGCCCCGAACGTTCCATGTACAAGAACACAGAAATTAAAGTCAAAAGAATTACAACTCACACATATAAAACAACCAACGCGGATATTATGGTTATACCCATGATGAAACCAAGAAATCCGCAAAGGCGCATCACCTGAATTTGCTTTTCTGTCACTCAAAGATGCAAAGATTTTTGAAAGAAATAGTGAAGCAACTGTTGCTCCCAGCTTGGATGATCTCCAGGCGGATTTTTTGAGACAGAAGGTTCAAAACGTTATGATGGAACGGTTCTGTATCGTATAATTCCAGTAACTGGATTTGTTGTCAATAGATTTGTCTCTCTTAACTAGTGCCAGGGTGTCAATCAAAATATTGGATTTTCAATTAATATGTTATAATTACACTATAATAGAAAAGCAAAATAATTATTTGTATCGTCATTCTCACCATCAAAATGAAATGATAACTTCAGCAAAACCTACATCATATTATAAATGTTCTCAAACTCGTTCTTCTGAGTTGATGTTGATAACTCTATTTTCGATACGAGATTTCTCAGCCAAGAAAACCAACTTGTGGCTTTCAAGAGTTTCATCAGGACCAGAATTTATCACAGAAGGATCGTTCAGAGCAACTGCCTTCACAAATGCTTTCATCAAATGATAATCACCAAAACCATGCCCCCTCATTCGCGTCGATTCACTTGGATACCCTCCTTTCGAAAATTCCTCAACCTTTCGCGATGTAAAATTTTTCACTCTAATTGCACCAGAGCCTCCACTGCAATTCATTTCACCGTGTGTTCCGTAAATCGTTGTTTGCGTTGTGCATAACTTCTCCGTAAAAGCAACCATTGACATGCCGACCGTTTTTCCTCCCTCGAAAATCATGTTAACCACCTGATTAGACATGACATCATTGTCACAGTCATAAACACATCTACCATATGGTCCAGTTCTTAAACCATCTTCGATTGCCTCTGGCGTTGGGTTATCAGCAACAACGTGACAGAAATAATTTGGAGCACCAGACTTGGTTGGTTCAAGGTAAATTTTGACAGCCGAATATGGGCATTTTTCCTCAATAGAACAATCCAGGCATCTTTTCCCTGCTCCAGGGGGCCTGTTTTCTTTCTTGAAATTGCTCAGAGACCCAAATGACGACACCGAAATGCACTTTGAGCCCCCCATAAAGTAGTTAAGAAGGTCAATGTCATGACAGCACTTTGCCAAGAGGGCTGATCCGCAGTCCTTAGCTCGTCTCCAATCCCCCCGCACATATGAATGCGCGTAATGATACCAACCAACAGGTTCCATGTGCTGAATATGTACAATATCACCTAAAGCAATTTTTATGAAATTTAACTACTAATGTTTCATTTTTAACACACCAAGCGGGGGGGGGGACATTATTAATTTTATGTGACAAGCAACAGTACTGAGATTTTGAAAAGTACATACAAAATTCACATACAAAATTAACTTACGCACACACCAACAACGGAGGGTATAGACACCGCCCTCCCACCGTCTTCAACTCACTCAGCATTTATTCTGAACTAAAAATGCTCTAAAAATAGTTTTATATACTTTCAGACAATTAAATAATAGGTCCCTGAAATAAAACAAATTGAAAATGCTACACTTTCAGTAAATTCAAAGCATGTTTTCCATTGCAAGAATAAATAAAATCTGTGTCTGAGACTATGTAAATAAAAGAGTAAAATACCTATTATCCCACTGTCCAAAAGCTCCTTAACTTTTACGTAGTGTGGTTTGTATCTCAAAACATGGCCAACTCCAAAAATAATGTCATTTTTCTTGCATGCTTCGACTATATCTTCACACTCTTCTAATGTTGGTGCCATTGGCTTCTCCAGAAGGACATGGTACCCTTTGTTGGCAAATGCAATGCACGGGTCTTTGTGAAGATTATCTTGTGTGGCAATAACAACGGCATCTGCAAATTTTTCTTTTGAAGCTGCCTATTGCAACAGAAAACAACACGTTTTTATTGCTGAGTGGATATAACTCAACACAACTGATGCTTAATTGATACTAAATTTTAGTAAGTTTACTTTTGGTGTATCATAACTATTACTATTTAGTAAAACCACCCTGGCAAAACGTAACCTTCATTTTTCAACTTTTATATTTTAATGGCATTGGGCCATTAAGGGGCAGTGGGTTTAACCCAAAACCATTCAGAAAATTAAAAATCTCAAAACACAGAAAACAACAAAGAAAACTACATTCAACAAAAAAATCAACGAAGAAAACAAGCAGCAAAGCAACAAAAAAACAAGCAGCAAAGATCAACGTAAGGTGAGATAGTCTCTATTCACATAAATTTCAAGCAGTCTGTCGAAATAAATGGGACTATTGTCAAAAATCTTCCATCATATGGTATACAGATATCAAATGGAACGTCCCAACGTACATAATTCTTCTTCAGTTAAATTCAGAGACTCAAAAATATCCACAATTTCATTATGACGATGTAAAATGTTATTTTATAACCAAAATTTATTGATTTACTTGCAAATTTTATACCTAACCTAATCCAAATTATCGGATGGATACACCAGACTGAAACTAAAGATTTTTTTTAATGCAGAGAATGCAAGTTAAAACCTTTGAAATTTTCGCAGAAACAAAATTTTGTCAAAGTCAGATCTTTTGTGCAGAAATTTGACTACTTTCATCACAAAAGAAGAAATATTTTCGAAACCTGAACTCTGAAAGATTCCAACAGCAGCTACGCTGGAACCGTTTAAACTTTTGACAAATTCTGCGCAAAAAATGCCGATTTATAAAAATGCGTGAATAGAAAACGAAGACAAAAGGTTGCACGGAGAACGCATACCATACTCCTGCAGTAAAATTTGTGGTGAGTGACGCCTCCTTAGCCTAGATTTCATCATATCAGGAGGCAAATACAGTGTTTTAACAATATTTTACAAGGGGTCGAGACAGGTACAGAATATCACGGGGGGGCTTTTGGACCCCCCTTATCTAGCGTCAAATCGGTACGAGATACGAAGTTGAAACTTGCAGTCCTGATGAAACTTGCCCCATCTTTGATTACCCTAGTTAAGTGACTCTAATTAGATTATAATTAGCGTAAACAATAGGGACTAATTAGCAACCACATGTTTCACAAAAAAGGAAAAAATGTTTCTCCAAAAAGTGCCCTATTTTGGTTTAGTCCAGATCGCAAGTCCAAATTTATTTCGTAATTATCAAAACGCGATGGACTATAACTAGAAAAAAGTTGTGAAAAAGATGTACACTTTGGGGTTTTATATTCACTTTTTCAATTTTAACTCTATATTATGACTATCAGTTATGTTTTAATAAAAAAAATTAAAATTTTTATCAATCATTGTATGAAATATGACATAATCAAAAGGTATGACGTCATATATATTTTTTGCTGACGTAAGCAAACAAATATGTGTTGTACATCAACAGATGAAGAATCAAAAACTAAATTCAACAATGCCAATAATAGGTTTGTCTGTTAAATATACACACATTTAGAGCCGTGAAACTAATCCCTTTGTGATTGGCTTCCAAATATGGCATTGTTTTGTCAAGTGACTGAAATTCTGTGAACAGTTAAATTTTAGGAAAAGTCAAAAGGACCAGAAAGAACCAAGGGGGGGGGGGGCTCCAGAAGCTTCAAATTTGAGAAGTCAGAAATTTGAGAGATCAACCAACGCTGGTTCTATAGTGGTTCTTAAAATGATTCTCAAACAATAATCTACTGTTTTAAAAATATTTTGTCTGAAGAATAACCAGAGCCTATTTTCAAAGTGATTGACTGTAAAATATCTTCATAAAACCATGGTTTTGTTTTGGCAGGAAAAATATCCATGTTAGGGGTCAAACTTTTGCATTGTATTGATCCAATTTTTAAATTACAAAAAAGGCTATCAGAGCCATCTCAACCCTCTTTGTCCCCTTTATCTCCCATTTTAAAAGTGCCTATAAACATTTTGGGGAGTTTGCCTACATTAAAAGAGCATCCAAAAATATTAAGAGCATGGCATTTACAGAACATTATTATCTATTTTAAATTTTGAGTTTCTCAATACGTAAATGAGCAAATTTATGATGTTGTACAAGGAACTTGTCCATTGATCAAAACAGAAAATGTGTCATATCTGGTGTTGGCAGAAAGACATCTGTTTTCACATTTTCAAAAACCGAGCTGCTAGAATTTTAACAAGTAGCAACTCTGATGCCCCAGGCAGACCACTTATTGAAGGGCTTCGCTGGAAGACCATTGATGAACTTATCAGTTCAGAAACAAAAATAATGGCCTTCAAGTCGCTTAACAAGTTGGCTCCACAATATCTGTGTAAACCACCAGAAATTCCAAACTTTCTTCATGTAACCTTCTCAATACCACCACTAACCTTGGTTACCCAAAAAGAACTCTTCTACTGGACAAAAATGTTTTCTTCCTTTAGAGGCACTAAGTTGTGGAATAGTCTAAGTCTCAGATGAGTCTAAGCAGGCACCCTCCCTAATCACAAATACCTTTAAAAACACTACCATTACTTAAAAAAGGGTTTTAATCTTTCTTCATTTTTACTTTTATTTCTAATTTTTAAATTCTGTATACAGGTATATATATCGTAACTAGGTTTTTTATTACTAGATTATATCGTAAGTAGAATTTAAACTAATGTATATTATTTCAAAACTTTTCATTTATAATTATGGAGGGCCTTGAAAAGCAACCACAAAGTTGGAGGGCTAACACTCCCTAAATAATATAAAATATAAAAAATATATATATATGCCATTCCTAATATTTTTGGATGCTTTTCTATTTGGAAAACCTGCCCAAAAGGATTGTGGGCACTTTAAAGGTCTGAAGCTTCTTTAACTTTCTGGTATTTTCCAACTGAGAGTTTAAACTTTTGTCTTTGAATCTGTTCATAAACCTCACCTATTTGCTTTTATAATTTCTTTTCTTTGAGCTCACATGTTCATCAATATTCTAAGGCAAGCATAATAAAGGTGATATCTACCTGACTCATACAAATGATATAAGATATGGATACTAAATTTCTCTATGGTATTTTGGTGCTAAACTCTGGAGGGATTTACCAGAAGATATCAGAAATGCCTGTTCTAAAAAAGAAATTTTAATCCAAACTAAAAGGACTTCTGCTCAATTAACTGTAAATTAACCCCCCCCCCCCTGCGTACTCTCATTTCCTTATATGCATCACATTGATAAAACAATCATATTATGAACAGCTTTAGATAAATCAGAGTCTTGAATTCAAAATGAAATAACATTCTTGATCTCTATTTTCCTTCACTTGTCTCAGAATATGAATTAAGTTAAAAATTATTAAATCCTCATAAGATAATTTTCTGCTTAAAATAAATAGTTGTGAAGGGGCTCTCTTCCTGTGCACAGCTGTTACGCTACGTTGTTTAGGTGGAAGTCAAGTCAGCGATTTTTTTGCGTGACAACAGACCGTTTTCTGCGATTTCGGGATTTTGACTATTTTTCAAAAATTTATTCCTCAACATTCAAAACAGATAAATCACTGATTCTTTTTTCATTAAATATAGTAATCTTCGCTTAACTTACCTATCTAATTTCGTTTTGAGTTAGCTCTTTCTTTAAATGTGTAAAAAAAATAAAGCAAATGAGTACTTCGAAGCGTGTTATGTTTCGTTACGTCCATCGTTAAAGTTTTGGCTGTGAAATAATGTAAAACGAGGCTGGCCGAAGCTCGGCTTTCTTGCGCATTTCGCAGAAAATGGCGGTTGCGGCCAGAGGCACCGGTTTTCCTTTCTGGTTGTGATCTGAAATGCGCGCGCTATTTTTTATTTAATCAAGCATGTGAGTTCTGTGGTTTAATCTTCGGGGAACAACATTTTTTTAAAGATTTCATCAAAAACTTCAAGGAATGTGCGATTTAATGGCCGAATTCGAA
>JAYJMH010038110.1:0-15655 GCA_036873815.1 Phacellophora camtschatica | reverse complement strand
ATAAGATTTTTTTTGTTTTATCCATATCTTAACTTTTCTGGAGCTGGAATACAGTCGGTTCCAGTTTTTCAAAAATTAGGTCCCAAACGTATTGACAACCCCCAATCATTTTTTCAATGTGCGCCCCTGCATAATACTTCCAATATAAAATATAACTATAAAATATAAAGAACTTATCCAACTGTTTCCCAGTAGTTACGGCAACCTTCATCGGAATTTCAAACTGCATGTCGGCGGTACAGTATAAGATGTTTTCAAGTACCAAGAGAATTATTTATTATTAATATATTGCTATTATCAATAATATTGGATAGCAGATGGAAGTCATATGCAACTTTACATGCAGTCATATGCAACTTTACGGCAGTTATAGGGTATCATAGGGTGTATATCAGCGAAACTCCGCCAGAAAATCCAAGTTCAGACGAAATCCACTGGCAAAAAATATCCCAGCCGTTACCGCAAATTTTGGTAGCTAAAAGTTCTTGATGTAAATAATAGATTTCAGAGTTTGGACATTAAACATACACATCATGTCTTGATATAGTTATTTTATTTTGCTGAAGAGTTTTCGTGTATAAATAATATTTGATATGACATGATATTCGAAAAACAACTGAAACAAAGGTGTCAATTTTGTACCAACAAACAACAATTTCGGGCTTTTGGCCGTTATCCGTAAAAAACTAGCCTCAGCCGTTAGACTCAGCAAAATATATTTCATATTTCATAATTTTGAAGAGGGTGAACCTTGTAATTGATTCACAAGGCACCCTCTACTTACAATACCAAAATATCAAAATAAAATAACAAATTTCAAAAAGCTAAACCTTAATTTGCAATATATATGTTAAAATTAATTTGCCATGATTTAAAAAGAAAGAAATATTCTAAATATGTCTTTTAAAATTATTCGGAGAGGATGCCTTTTTGGTATCAGCTGGTAGGCTATTCCATAATATGAATAAAACATTTCAATCACTCAAAATACGAAAACGTAGCTAATTTCCATTTCTCTGACGAAGTTTTTTTTTAGAAGTACAATGGTGAAACAAAAATTAGAAAAAAACCATGGAGAATGTTTAGAAAAACTGGAAAAATTCAAAAGCCTGAAAAGTTTCGCTTAAACAGGTATTGCAAAAATTCCACTTTTGATTTCAAGCAATTCCAAAAATCATTTGAAAATGATGTTAAATCTCCAAGAGCTACTAGAATTCTTTTCGGCAAAAATACGTGAACCACTAAAAAAGAATTTTGTTACGTACAAAAAACAATAATTTCTAAAAAAAATGATCGAGAATTAAAGAGTTCTCCTTTGATTTTATTTAAACTGCAACTCACCTGCCGAATGGACACCGTTGCAAAGGACAGCAAAGCAAAGTATGACAAGAGTTCCTCGCATCATCTTGCCGCGCGAATAATCGTTTTACTTTACGACCTCATCAACCTCTATCGGAGGCAAGATTGAAAGTTTCAAGTCCAAGGTAATTGATTGCCTTAAGTCGTTGACAAAAATTTATTCAGCTGAACAGAATCTGATACCAGCTGCAACAATGTTTGCAAGAACGTAATATGAATCATTTTCTCCAACGCAGACATGAAATTTGCCGAAAGGGTCCCTGTTTTCCAAGTTCTTGCATCCAAACTATGCATGAAACACCCCCCCCCCCGCCTGAGTGCCCCGCTGTTGTTTTCCCTGGCGAATTCCCCGGTGGAAAAAAGCGTCGAGATTTTGTCCTCGGGCTGTTTCAACATTTCCATGGCGAAAAACTTCATTCCCGCCAGAAAGCTGGAGAAAACTGGCAGATTCCGGCCCAGAATACCGTGCGACAATGAATGGAAAAGAAGGAAAATTTTCTCCGGTCGATTTGCATCCGGTCGCTTTCTATCATGCCATCTCACCGGGTCACTGATAGTACGGGGTGTATAAACAATTCTGAGAAACACGGCGTTATTTTCTAAAGCATAGGCTTCGAATCGTGATTGGATGATAATATCTGTTTTCTCCTGATTGAATTGAATGAAATGCACACCTTGCGGCATTGTTCGAGTGAGGTTCAGAAAGTTTCAAGTGACTTTGACCTCTCCGAATAAAATGGAAATGTACGCTTCGCTATTTAAGTATTAAGAAAATTCTTGTTGGTGATTAATTTACATGCCATGAACCATACCTGTTCAAGGGCTATTTATATCACAAAAAACAAAACAATATAGCCTTCTCAACTTCCACGTTTTTTTTGCGGTGTTGAAAAGTCCATTTGAACAGGTATGATCCAAGGCATATAAACTAATTTCCAGTGAACATTTTTGAAAAAACGTAAAGAACGAAGCATACAATTCAATTTTATTCCGAAAGGTCAAAGTCACTTGAAGCTTTCTGAATCTCTCTCGAACAATTCCGCAAGATGTGAATTGTTTTCATTTTGGTCAGAAGGAATACGAGGGATCAACTTAAACACCAAAATGAATTGCTACCTAAGATACTTGCACCAAGTAAAATTGCAAAAGTCAGTTACAGCTCGGTGTGGGAATTACTGGGAGGGAAAACCTTCCTTGAAAATCCCAACACTGGAAAGCTTCCTAACTCACTGATGGAGGCTTTAAAAAAAGTTGAACAAAGCGGTAGATTAGCCCACTCTCACTGCAAGATTACAAATTATTAATTTCGATTTTGTAAGTAGTTTAGAAAGTTGCATTTAGTATTCTATATGTAATATAACTTGTAACTCGTGGCTGTGAAGGAGGAGTAGTTAGAATTATTTAAATTATTACTAAATTGCTAGCGCTCAATGTTAATAGAAGAAATTGAAAACAACTTAATTTATTAACTCCAAGATATTACGAAAGTAGTATTTTCAGTCTAGCAAGATTGTTTGTGCATATATATACATTGTAATCTTCCAATTTTCGAACGATAACCAGCGATTTCCTTTACAAAATGATGGGTGGAGGGGGAGAAAAAATTGATTAATATGAGCTCTTGCTATCGACGAGAGATAACATAATGATTTGTAAACCTTTATATTCAGATTTATATTGAGATTAAACCTTTATACATACATATTCTCAAACTTAGTATGTTATAAAGTAGAACTTCACGATTAATTTTAACTTAAAATTTTTAAAATTATAAATAAATTTATGACAAATGAATCTGCCTCTTGCAATATGAGTCTAATTAAAATATATTTTGAAACAGATCGAGAATAATTATCTATTGAAAATTATAGTTTTTACATCAGCCGTCTAAGAACAAATACAGCCACCCTTTCAGTGTACAATGTAACCAGTTCATTTAGTGTCCAATATGACCAATGTTACAATCAACAGTCTACCTCGTTTTCAATTCGAGTACTTAGGTTAAATAAATTAATCTTGTTCGGCGTTTTGTACGTCGAGTGATATGTTGAGAATAAAAAATAAATTAAATACTCAGTACTATGAATGTTTTTATTTAAATACACACAACGTTTTGAGTATTACTCGTCTTCAGGTGTGGGGAAAATCGTTGAAGAGAACTTAGGTTAGATTTTCATCACAAAAAATGAATTTTCAGAAATGAAACAGAAATGAAACAGTAAAAACCCGGATATAAGAACCTTCCACGTACAGGCTGAAATACCTGCAACCATTTTCCTCAAAATGAAAAACCTGTTATCGTATCAAAGTACCAAAGACATTTAGTTAAAATTATAGACATATATTTACCAAGTAACATTGAGTATGTTTTGTTCATCACCCCCTGAACTATTAAGTTAAAATATAATTCAAATTTAAAAACCTTACCAGGTTGAATTCCAAAGTGTAGGGTCTCATATGCGGGTTTGGTTTTTACTGTATGCTTTATTCTTGTTAAGTAACTTGTAAGTACTTTGTTAAGTAATTGGTATATTTTCAGGGTACGGGAGACAGTTACGGGTTTGGGGAGAGTGTTAATCTATTTGTTATTTTTCCTATATTCTTCAATCAAAACTAATAAGAACTAGTTAGAAGAGCGATACCACAAAGAGGCTTAAGGGAAAGCAAAGTTTATATTTTATTCCCACTTCGATTTCTCTCACTCTGCTTGTCCTACATTCCGTGTTATTATTTTACATTACAGGTTGAGGAATGGGTCCTACTTGTGATGTGAACAAGCTCCAATTAAATAAATAAGTCAGAAAACTCAGAAAAACATCTACAAATTCCATAGTCTGTCACAGCGATATTTCATGGTGATATTTCAAGCAGTTTTCATCCCCCAAACAACGTTCACTGCTGTCTCATAATTGAAGCTGGACTGCTTGGAAATATAGTCTATTATATATCAAAATATAATGCTACATTCTCCTTAGCCAAATCAAAATACATTTATCTTAGCTGTCCTGGTCAAATGCTGTTCCTAGAAGTCTTAACTGATATATAATAATACGTCCAAAAAAATCAGTACTGCGAATGAAAGTTATTTTCAAGGTCTTTGTTGGAACTGGTGAAGAAATTTGAAATATCTTATGGGACATAAAGGAAAATTACGTTCACAGTGGATAAATGAAGATACGTCCCAAAAATTTCTCTAAAATATCAAGTCTCGAGGCTTGTTTGTAAAATATGAATCAGAAGGTTACGTGAATTCTACGTAAATAAAACATAAATAAAAACTCACAAAATCAAGCAACTGATTTGTTTTTTTTTTTACCATAAACACAAAAGCTACTGTTAAAAAACTGTTAATACTACCGCGTCGACCAAAAAATGTTCCACCGTTTGCAGGGCTATCCTGCAAATTCCGAGTTGGTTTCCAATATAAAAATGTGTGTTACTCTTACCAACTTTAGAATTACGATAAAATACAATAATGAAATTAATCTTGTAACAAAAAGGATACTTGCATTTGATTTATGTCTTCAGGGTAAAATTCACAAATGACCTTTTCACTATTTTCGGCATTGAGCATTTCAATGTAACAATCTTTCCCAGCAAATCCTCCTTGAAATTGGATTTGCAAATTCTTCACAATCAAGGGAAAGTCAGATTGGAAGCTAATGGCTTGAGAATCTCCCTAAAACAAAACAGTTATGTACCACTAAAATTAACAACTTACATATACACAGGGTGACCCCAAAAAAATTTATCCGTTTTGAGGGCTGTAGCTTACAATCCGTGACAATAAAAGTAGCGCACAAAACAATGTCTGAATACATACTTGCTCTAATTGCGTATTGGGAGTTTAAAATTTAAGATTCATTTATCAAAGTTCCAAGTCGACATACATGAGCAAGATGGTTGTTTTAGTGTCAAAATGTGGACCAGAAATGAATGTTGTTCCTTTAGGTTGACTTGACAGCCCACAAATAACGGCAATTTTAATTTCCAGTTGTTGACAGGTAAAGTAAACCTAAGCGCAGCTGGCTGGATGATATCCCAAACTCTAAGTTTGTCTTTCCGACATTGATATGAAGATAATTTGAACTTGACGGGTCTAGTAGTTTACAATGTTAAGAATATCAAACATGAAACTACCACGCTATAACTTATCGTATAGCACACGGGATCACGGGATCAAGTAAAGGCGTCAGCAATTATTGCTAGCAGAAGAAAAGAATTACAAATTGGCCATAAAAATCAAAATTAGTCCTCAGGGGTAATTTTAGAACTAAAAATGCTGATTTAAGCATAAAAACTGCAACTAAAACAAAATAAATTGAATTTAGGCATAAAATGTGTCGGTCTACTACATATATCACCTTTAAGTAAGTTAAAAAAAAAAAAATTCATTTGAATTATCGTTGATCATCAAGTAAAATTTACCTACAATATTATGCATATTAAAGTTTATGCTAGCAACCAATCTATATCAACGTAATTAAAAAAAAGAGAAAAAAGGAACATAAAGTCACGCTACAAAATTACAGCCAGGGGTGCTAAGTTAGACAAGAAATACTACATTGAGATTCAATGCCCTCATAATTTGAAATCAGTTGTAACAACTACAGTAAAAAAATTTGTTCGAGTTGTCGAGGGACAATTCAGTGCAGAAAGGTCGCACGGGACATAGGAAATTGTTCGAGTTGTCGAGAGTTCGAGTTATCGAGGGACAATTCAGTGCAGAAAGGTCGCACGGGACATAGGGAATTGTTCGAGATGTCGAGAGTTCGAGTTAAGCGAGTTCGAGTTACTGGGGTTCTGTTGTAGTTACTTAAACGTTACTAAATCTTTGGCTGTTCTTATTTTATTTGGTAAATTCCTTCCAAACCTTTGGTCTAAGAGACTATATAGATACTTGATCCAAAAGTTATCTGATTAAAGCTAAAAATCATAGTTCTCTAATTTGAAATTGAAATGTATATTTCTCTCCGTTTCTTTGCTATGTCTCCAAAATAGAGACTTGTGAAATTAGTTGTCAAATCTTGAACCTAATATTGCTGTTTGCCCGGGAAATCCCAGGCGCCAACCAAAACACAGCATTTCATCCTTTTTCTATGACTTCAGAAATTATCCAATCATGAAGCATACCAAAGCACAGTCTTCAGAACGTCGAATTCGAAGGCTTCGAAAGTCTAAGTTGAAGCTTCGAAAATCAAATTTGAGCCTTCAATAATTAGGTCCAAGATTTGACTAATTTCATCAGTCTCCTGTCGAGCAAAGTGGAATCAGATGTAAAAAAAAAATCGAGAGAAGCATAGGGACTTGTGTAGTTAGCCTGATTAAAATTCCCTCATTTTGAAAATCTGTTATTTTCACCTGATCTGAATTCCAACATGTATCTTCTCTTCCGTCAAACATAAATTGCTTCCCATATTCCTTGACATCCCTATTGAGAACGGAGCTTACCCTAAAAGTAAATATAAACCAGAATCATTTGAATGATTGAAAACTGAGCTCACCAGACAAACGTGAAAAAATTATGATCAAGAATTATCTCTTTAGTCGTCACAGCCAGCACCGCAATATTGTTGGAAGTTGCTGCATATTAACAAAGGTTTTTTCGTATACTTTTTCACGTTAAATTTTTCAAATTATGTTCGAACTGTTTTTGTTGATTGTTAGGTTTAGGCTTGAGTCTCTCGTAATCTCGTTTTTATATTTGGTACCATTGAAATAATCTTCTTAAGAAACCTACTTTTGCTGTGTGAAAGAAAGGTTCATTATTTGAGAGATTAGGGGTTTAAGATGAACATAGACGACTGCAATTGAACTTTACAATGTCTCAATGTTTAAATGTTTTCATCCTCTCAGAAAAACAGATAACAAAGTTTTTATTTGTATAAATTTTCAGAAACTGTAAAACCTTTCTAAAAGAAAACAGAAACCAATTAAAAGGTTGTTTGAAAAGTATGAAAAGCTGAACACACAATGATCACAAATATCATTTAGTACGATGAAAGATCCATCAAATTCATTTTCATGAATGAAATCTGAACCTATGTCTTGTTAAACATTGAAATTGAAGCTTTTCTTTATAATTGTAATTTTTATTTTCCCTTCTAATTCACACATTTGTAACAAGTTTGTAAAGCAGTAAGGAATAAATTAATAAAGTGAAAACGCATTCCAAATATAATCTTTTTATAAGAACATCCTTTATAAGAACTTTGAGGCTCGTTATGTCCAAAAAACAAGAACACAAAAAGAGCAGGCATATTATGAAGTTATTATACAGTCACGCACTTCTGCACTTACTTCACAAAATTTTGCACTTTTTAAACAGAACAGGAATGTTCCCTAAGTATTGTCAAAGAGTAGCAGAATTGTTTCTCTCTCGTAAATTGAGATAAAATGAAAGAAGAAACATATGCGCAAAACTAAGAACAATTTAAAAACATCTGAGCCTTGAATTCTTAAAAATTTGAAAACATAGAACCTCAGAAAAATTTATCTGGTTCTTATTTTTTAAAAAGAGTGTATGATGCAGGCTACTGGTTGGAAAAGATAAATTAACAGTGGATGAGTCAAGGAAGGTTGGAAACAAATTGCATACCATTCAAATGCTGTTTTCAATATGAAACACATACAAAACTACGGGATATAACTGTAAGATGCCATAGAGCATAATTCTGTTGTAGCAACTACTGGCAAAGAACCAAGACCGGAAGAGAGAGAGGGTTTTTACCAGAAGCCTGTTTTTAAAATTTTGCAAAAACTCAGTTAAAGATGATAGTGATTAGTGCCACTTTATAACAAACAGATCTTTGAACATAAGTTCATATACATTTGAAATATATACAAAAATTCATCTTTAATTAAATAGTTTGCCCTAATTATTAAAAGTAAATTGACACATAAAAAGGGCTCTACTCTAAAAACATACAACTGCAGTTCTGCTACACAGCACATTAGGCCTGGAGAGTGAGCCTTGAAAGCAATCATCACATGAACAAATAACTTTCATTATTTTGTCAAATATGATTGAAAGAGCAGCTATATTCATTTTTAGATCGCACGGTTCCCTGACATATCACCATTTCTAATTCAGTTGATTTACTTTCCGAAAGCTTTGATCAAGATAAAATGTCACCATACTGTTGCACATATTATAGAGCAGGCCTCTCCTGGAAGAAATCAATCGTGGGCTAAAAAAGCCCCCGTCATACAATTTAGGTGGGCTAAAAAGCCCTCGTAGAAATTGCTGCAATGCATATGGTTATCGTAATTATTCAAATAAGCCAATTTTTGAAATAAATCCCTCTTTCTAATTTCTGTTGATTAAAAACTTATGAACTCTGTGTTGTTTACTTTTTATTTGGCTACATATGTGACCTTTTGGGTAAGTTTCTTTATTTCATTAAAACCAAAAAGTATAATTTGTTGTTATGCTTTACCCCTTCAGAAGATCACGTTTTTAGCAAGTCCTTGGATAATTACTACATACATACTGACACTGATGAGAAACGTCTTGTGAGAAACCAGTCGGAAAGCTTAGAAGGGACAAGAAATTATATTAGTCAATTAACAACAACAATAATATTGAGAAGCAGTCCACAAACATGCTCCAAATGGGCAATGCTGTACAATTTCTCAAACATGGAGAAGAAGAAGATAAAAATCTGTCGTGTGGGATCCCAAAGAAAAATATCTTTGAAAAACAGATTTGGGAATACTGAGTAGCCAATGAGCAACTCCTTTAATATCACATGATAATCTCATGATAATAATTTCCTGCCAAAATTTTCCTTTGGTCAAAACTAAAAATGGAGCCAGTTTATGCTGATGGACTTTATGTTTTGTGGACAGAAGAGAAGGAAGATTCTTTGGTGAACTCGTGGCGTGAATGGCCTTGCTAATTTTGAAGACCATCTTTCAAAGAAGAAGATAAAAATCTGTCGTGTGCGGATCCCAAAGAAAAATATCTTTGAAAAACAGATTTGAGAATACTGAGTAGCCAATGAGCAACTCCTTTAATATCACATGATAATCTCGTGATAATAATTTCCCGCCAAAATTTTCCATTAGAAATGGAGCCAGTTTATGCTGATGGACTTTATGTTTTGTGGACAGAAGAGAAGGAAGATTCTTTGGTGAACTTGTGGCGTGAATGGCCTTGCTTGTATGTGATCGCATCTCCAGATTATGCTGATCAGATTAAGAAATAGCGGGCTGCTGCTAATCTTTCAAAGACAAAAATCTGCTGTGTGCAGATTCCAAAATGTTCTTCAAAGACATAAATCTTTGTCTTTCAAAGACAAAAACCTGCCCTCTGAGATAGGCTTTAAAGAGAAATTTAATTGATTTGACCTCAATACATAACAGGAAATTCTATGACAGAAATAGATCTTGTTACCTGGTAAAAAACAAAATAGTTGCCTGGTAAAAAACAAAGGTGCATGGGATAAAAAAGCCCTTGCGAAATACTTTTATGTGGGCTTTATGTGGGCAAGGGCTATAGCCCGCGTCTCAGAGAATGACCTGTTGTAGAGATTTATGCTGTTGTTATATTTACACATATATTTTGTTTGTTGTTTTTAATTTAAATATGAATTTTTAAAATTTATTTTTCCTTGTTAGACTTACTATTCTGGACTTGTATATAAATTAAATATATTATTAATGAAACAAAAAAAAATGTCAAATTCATCATCATAATAAAATCTGAAAATAAAAAATTTATTTTTCATTATTCATTGAGTAAGCAGCAAAATTAGCAGAGTGCAATTTCTGTGAAAAAGTACTCAATCAAATCAAATCAGGACTTTTGATAAGATTCTTGCATCTACATATTTTAAAAGTACCAAAAACAGAATTTTCCATGTACAGTAGTTTTATACTGCATTCCCACTGACACAGTAAATCTTAATCCAGATTGAATTTCAACCAATCAAATGCATTCAAATTATCTAATTAACTAATTAGAATGCATTGTTCAATAAGCAAGAATAGTTTAACCTGGATATATTTTCAGTGTGAATGCAGTGTTACTTAATTGAATTTTGGTCAAAAATGGTCAAAAATTCATAAACTTAATCACTAGTGGAGCCTTAGCAAGGCTTCTTATTTAAAAAATGTGTACTTGTCTTTTGTCTGTCTGATGAATTTGCCAGATTGAGAGATTTTCACAAAAATTCAGAGAAATTTGTCAGATTTTGTGAAATTTATGAATTTCTCCAAATCCTAATCTGTTTGAATTTCTCCAAATCTGGCAACTAAAAATGAGGATTTATGTTTATGTTTATTCTTGACTTGCAGTTTTGCTCTGATACACACAGTTGTTGTTGTCAACGATGATGAATTTCTTGGAGCAATGGTATAACCCCCCCCCAAATTTCTCAAGTGAAGCAGAATCCAAATTTGACTAGACACTCATTTTATCAGAGGGGGTTTTCCGCAAACTTAAATCCTCAATTTGGTTCACCAGATCTGTTTGGAGAGATTCGCCATAAATCGCCATAAATTCATAACTTTCCAAACCAAAACTATTACCATAGTCAACCTTTGTTTGATGAGTTAAAACTTTTTAATTTTGATGACTGCTACAAATAGAATGCACAAAATTTATATGATATTGCAAATAAAAGCTTAGATGATAGTTTTTGAATCTTTTTCAATTTGTAAAGTCCAAGCACAACATACAAACTAGGCAAGCAACAGTAAATTTCCTTTCGCAATCTGCAATCAGAACAAACTTAAAACTCAAGAGCATCATAAACAATGGTGTTAAAATTTGGAACAAAATTCCAGCTGCATTAAGTCAATGTAAAACAAAAGTTTTATTCACAAAAATACAAAAAATTGATTTAACAAGCAAAAAAAACTGCTTCGTAATTGAAACTCTATCTTTTCTAACACTAGGCATATTTTGTTTTTTGTATACTTAAGATATTGATTGGCATTTTATTTTATTTTTCAACTTTCTTTTCTTTTATACAAGCTTTGCTATTTTCTTTTTGGTTATATTTAGTTCAATTTGTACTGTAATATTTTAATGATTGTTGCATGCATAATCATTTAGATTTTTATTACTGTAATTTATTACCAAATCTGGCAATCCTTCAAATCGGCACAAACATACATATGGTGCAGAGGAGCAGCTTTTTTCCATTATTGTTGTTTCTATATTGCTATATCTATTGTTTAAAGAGAATTCTAATAAGAATGTTTTTGTTCACAATGTAGGGTTTGAAAAAACCTTTGTTCTCTAAAATATTGAATAATAGGCCCGACCGAGGCCCCTCCACTCACTCTCTCTCTCCACAAACAAACATTCTCCCCACACATAGTTCACACGACATAAATATAACATTTATCATACATACCGTGTCTTAATAATGTCGTTGTGTCTTGAAATCAAATCATACTGCTCATCTTTATTAGGGGCATCCATACCAGGCTTTATCAATCAATCATTCACTCATTCGACATTGTCATCATAAAACTTGGACATTAAAATCCTGGTCCGGTTTTCTTGACAGGACATGTGAAAAGAAAATGCAGGGCAGCGCCAAAACATATTTTTCTCGTCTCCTACTAAAACACGGAACGCGAAACTAAACAGAGAGTCGGGTCGGAACAGCGGGATAAACTCAAAATTCTTCTATCGTGCTATGTATGGTGTGGCTTTTTGTTTTGTAATTTATTTTGCTATCTAAATTATTTTAAACAATTAGGTTTTGGATAAAAAGAAAAAACCACGGGACATTCAAATTTATTTTGATTACACTCCTCTGGAGGAGACTTGGCTCCTTCAGAGTGACGTTGCTTGTTGAGATTGTTGACAACTCCGCTGACAACCAACAAGTCAAGCATGCCGAAGATGAAGATGTGCAAAAACAAACACGGATAAATAAGTGAGCTTTTACTCATCACTGATAAGCCGATCAGTTGTAGAATGGCGTTTGTTTTTGGTCTTGTATCTGGTATTGTCTCTGGAATCAGAAAATTTATCTTCGGAACCAATGATGATGATGATGGTAAGAAGGAGGACACTTCGTTTCGAATGACTGATATTATATATATTTTTGTTGACCGTTGACGTTGTGAAGTGATTGAGTTGAGTGCTTGTATTAGTTTTATGACCTTGCCTGGTGGGGGTTTTAGCCAAACAAGAGCATGATTTGATTTACAATAGCTTGTTTGTTGTGATGTGAAGAGTGACACCACACATAACATGACATCGGGCAATGCAATGCCGTCCCGTGCACAGATGACAGACAGTATTTTTTCCTCTCTGCTGGATATTGATAATCAAATTTCAAAAGAGTTTTCTGCTGCGTGGACACAATTTTTAAGAAAGTCATTCACACGGTTTTTTTTAACAGGAAAATTGTTTACTTAGTATTAGTCAACTCATCTATGGGGCAGCTAACTTGATATGCTCCCCCTCTTCTGCCACTATTTAGGAGCCAAGTCCTAAATCTTGGTAGAAAGGAAGGTCTGCATTGTATGCATTTTAGGCATATGCTGCCCATACCCTGATAAGTGTCATGAAAAATACTTAAGTGTATCATAATGAATGGTAAACAGAATTTGCTTTAATTCTGAAATAAAAATTTTACAACAGAGATTTTACTCCTTTTAAATTCTTTCAGTGGACCAGCACCTAACCTTACCCCCTAATCCCTTAATGGCCAAATGCTGCTAAAATATGAAAATTGATGGTCGACGGTCTTACAATTTAAAAAGTAAATTGTTTGTCAATTTGTTTTGATATTATCTAATCGATCAACTTTCCTAGTGTCTAAAACTTAGCTCAAACCTTGAAAGACAAGAAAAAGTACATTTGCCTGGCTTGAGAATTGAAGTGCTCAAATCTCTTTGTAGTCTTGTCTCAAGAAAAAAACCAACAAAGTGCTGCTTTTTGCAAAACTAGCTTTTACTTTTACAAAAAATTGAAGCATTTAGTTGAATCTGTATTGCACAGTATGTTCTTGTAAAGAGAACTTTGAACACTTCCTTTTGCAAAAATTGCTTTTTTACTTTTTCAAAAAACAAAGTTTTCAAATCTGTTAGGGAACTGTCACAAAGTATAAAACAGAGGGGGCTGGAGGGATTGCACAGGGCAGGACAATAAACAACTTTTAATTTGCTCCATAGCAGGTTTGATTCAAGTTCTTTTAACCTGTCTATTTCAATGCAATCACAATCACACAAACTTTAAATAGATTTACTACAAATGGATATAAATTGTCTGCATTTCCATGGTTACCCTGAATTATTGGTTGGATAGAACTTAAGTCTGCATTACCATGGTTACCTTGAATTATTGGTTGAAATCAGTCAAAAATAGCATACTATAATGAGATATAACAAACTTTTTAAATTGTCTTTTTCTGATAGTATATAATGTTTTTGTGCTAAACATTTGGTACAAGTGCTATGTGAGTTGTTAATAGCAACATCTCCTAATAATAATATTTATAACTAAACAGCGGCTATGAAATTTTTTCACAGAAGATTATGGGTTAAGATTTGTTTTCGTTTCTTCTCATTGGGCTTCTAAAATTTTCATAGCTATAACAGCTCCCTTATATTCTCATATTGAGTAGAAATTAACACTGCTATGCTGCCTTTGCAAAATGCCTTCTTTGAATGTCTAGTGGAGACAGTGGAAAGTTTCCTGGCAAATTTAAATTTTCTGAAACCTTCTGCTTTCAGGAGCAAACAGTTTTGGAGGGAATCTGAACATAACTTTTTCAGAAAACTAACTAAAATTCCATTTAAAGAAGTCTGCCAAAAAAGAATCGGCTTTTTGAAAAGCTTAATGGGCTCATCCAGAGAAAATTGTTTACTAGTCAAATACACTTCTATGTTTATACTAATATACAGTTTCTACTAAGGTCTGAAGAGCCCTTTGCTTCATAAAGCATACCAAAGAGGATTTTACAAATTAGTTCTCTTAAAAACTTTATGCTCAAGTATAGTAAAACCCCAGTTTCTGTACTGCTGCACTGTATGGGGATGCTGTGGTCGCACTGAAATTAATCAATTACAAAAGCTCAAAAAACCCAGCTACTAGAATTTTAACAGGGTAGCAATTCTGATACCCCTAGCCAGAAACCTCATTCAAAATCTAGGATGGAAGACCATTAACAAACAAACTCAAATTGCCATCTTCACTTTGACCTAAACAATTATCAAAATAATAAACTTTCAACAGTTTTTCTATAGATAAACATAAAAACTTGAAATCTTTGTAGCAAGAACCTTATATTTCTTTGCTATATTATCCTTCACCCCTCTAATTTTTTGCTGCAAATTGAAAACAGTGTTGTCTGAAAGTTAACACATAAAACATCAGAATGAAATTACAAACATTTTGATACCAGCACTTAGAGTATGAAGCGCCTGCTCTGTGAGGCTCCATAATGCCATTATAAAGAGGAAAGAAAGGATTTTGCATGTTTTAAAAAACCAATCACCTTAGAAACTTTAGAAGAAACTGATTTGATATGCTGTTTTCAGTCCAAAGAGTTGTCAATCACCACACCAAGGTATTTTGTTTTTTGTACAACTTCAAGGTCATTCTCCTGTATCTTTAAACCACATTCTGCTCCTTAAGAACTTTATGTTCTTTCTTGGTAGAAATGAGCATATAGAATGTGTTTTTATAACATTCAGGGAAAGTTTGTTGCTTTTTAGCCATTGTTTCAAGTCTTTGTTGACAGCCTTAATCAGCTGATGGTAGAGACTATTGTTGTCAGCATTACATGGATATTGCTGAATCTCGGATAGCCAATGGGAGATCATTAACATAAATAAAGAACAGAATGGGACCAAGGCACACTTACTGTATGTTTATGTCCTCAATCTCTGAATCAACACCATTAACCCTACTAAACTGTTTGCAGCTTGATAAGTAGGATTTGAGCCATGTAAGTTCCCAAAGAGGATTAGGAACAATGGCTAAATTCTGATGGAAGAGGATTAGGAACAATAGCTAATTTTGCTTGCAAGTTCCTCACCTATTGAACAAAAGAAACTGTTCATATTATTTGAGATTTCTTTTTTGAGAACAGTTTCCTTACTAGATTCCTTAAAGTAAATGAATGGATATAAAAGTGGCGAAACAGCAGGAGACTGGGCAATCTAAATATAGATACAGCAATTCCTCCAATCATATCGGAGGAGCGCAAAGTTCATGTGATCACTTTCAAGGGAGAAGTCAAATTGTGCTGCTCGACTCAGTCAACAAATAAGGCAGACAACAACAGTGATCAAATGGACTTGATTGTTTGATATTGGGCTT
>JAYJMH010038099.1:0-15660 GCA_036873815.1 Phacellophora camtschatica | reverse complement strand
TTCTTTTCTTGTTCTTTTTCTGTGCGTTGTCGTCCATTTTATTCAATCTTTCACATATTTTATAAGAATTGCTGATAATTGCGATCGCACGCCTCAAACGTACAGGCCTGTATATATATATATATAGCCAGATGTAGCAAAGAAAAATTTGTTAATTTTCAAAACAGTTATATATATTCAATCTTCTGCAATAATAATTAAACAGAAAAGTTTCAAAAAAAAGTTTTACCTTCTTAGATTGCAGATGTTTCAAAGCAGTTTCAATATTGCATAAATAATGAACTTTTCGTTTTCCCTTTTCAAGAGGCTAAAAACAAATATGCAAAAAATTAACAGTTTCAATATTTTGAAACAACCATTTAAATTAAATTCCCCAACATTAAATTCAAACAAAAATTATTCTGAACAAATCATGGTGCACAGTAAAATGAAGGCCTTTACTCAAAAATATGCATTAAGTTTTTAAATTCATTTCCCCCCTGAAGATACCAAGTAGCACAATGGAATTTATCTTAAATTAGAAAAAAAAACAAGGGATAAATCACCAAACACAAAGACATAAAAATTAAATCCTTAATACATTAAGCAAAGTTGCTGAAGTTCATTTATAAAGTTGTAAAGTTACTTATATTTGCACAAGTTCAGATTACAGTAAACATCTACATATAAGAAACTTCAACTGTTCTACTCAGGATTACAAATTTATTATCTGAGTCCCTGAGACATATTCTTGAAATAATTTTTAAAAATATTTCAAGTAAAATTGTAGATTTTAAGTTCTCACCACGCTCTGATCTGTTGAGCTGGAATATTTTTATTTGCTTATTCTATCAATTTGAGTGTACTGATCACGAAAATAAACATGAACCTTTCTTTAAATTTATTTAAGTATTAAAAATTTAATACTTAAATACTTTGAGTTATAAACATATTTAAAGTCGATTTTCTGCCTTGAAATATATCCCAGGGGACTAGGTCCAGTTTTCCAGAAATGAAAAAGTAGTTGTGTTGTGGTGAAAGTTAAATTTTTTCAACAAAAATATGTGGCGTTTTACTATATGTGGAGTTTTACTGTACTTTCACAGAGCAATGAATGAAAAGTAATTCACTGTTCTGTCCAAAGCAATAGCTTATTGCATTCCTACAGGGCTATGATACACTCTCCATAACAATTTTTGTGATACAAACCAGTTTTTCTCCAGATAAAGTTTCAAGGAGTTTAATGATTTTTCTGCCATCCTTCAAATCCTCATATAAATCAACAATTTTCTGTGGTGGCTCCAGCTAAAAAACCAATCAATTAAATATAAGACAAGATAAAGTAAATACTGGATTGCCTAAAAATGTCCCACATTGGTAAAGTTGAAAGGAGCTGTAGATTGTATAACTTTATTTCTACTTGACCTTGATGTAAGAGGCTTCAACTGATCATGGATACTTTGTTTGTCAAAATATGTTAAGTAGTCTCTGACTCTAAGCTATGTTAGTAGAAAGCAAACAGTAATAAGCCAAGCATTTTCTGTGAATTTGAGGAGCAGAAATCCTCTATTTCAGTTTCATTGACTATAACTCAATGATCATTCAGGCAGATTTTGGCAAATGAGACATCAAACAACATGTTAAAGTGCCTTTAAAATGAAATTCAAGCAAAAACAAAATTATCAACACTAAATCTCCTCCAGAGCTTCTTTTTAATTGGGGACACAGGATTTTCGGTTGCCCAGTATATTGCTCCTATTGTCTATTATACATGTTGTTATGATAACTAGAAAATTTCCCACCACTGCACAAAAACATTAAATTATGGTATTTCCAAATCATTTGACCTGATAAAGCAACAATTTTTGTCTATTGACCTCAAACAGATCCACAAAAGATAAAAGTTGTCATAAGGATGAATATGGTAAAATCCATTAATCACCTCAATAGCACTGACAAGATAACAAAAATGGGAAGTCAGATTACACTTAGGAAATTAGGAAAATTCTAAACTTTAATTATGATGAAAAGTTTTTGACATACATTGTAAAAGTAGATTAACCTTTGACAGGGAGAAGTAGATTACAATCTAACCTGCTTTATTCTAATGGACTTAGACAAAATGACAACAAAAGCAACTTCAAGTTCCACCATGACAAAATAACTAAATTGCTAACCTGTCCTAAGTATGCATTAATCCATTTGGTAAATACCCTCTTTTGTGCTTTCTTTTGTGCTTCTGAAAATAGAACAGAGATCCCCATGTCAACAAGAAAAAAGAACAACAAAACAAAACAGTTGTGTACATAAATGTTTTGCACAATTTTTGAAAAAAAGTAAAATAAATCTTAACATTTAAGGGCCCACCTCCACAAATTATTAAAATATGAAATATGTGCTATAAAAAATATGTCCCTGACAAAAGGTTTTTCACACCAAAATTCTACTTTTCCAGTGGTAAACTAAAACTTTTCACACTCAGTGTTAAAGGTTAAAAAACAATTAGCTTTATGGGTCACAAAACACTTAGAGATCCATTGAAGATTAACTAAAACACTGAAGCTGTTTAAAAGCCATTCTTTTTATTTATGAAGGAAATATTATACATAAAGGCTTGTTGACTTTCAAAGTAAACTCAGGTTTCAGCTTTTGAACAATGGGTTTAGCCTGCTGTCTGAAGGCACATTTATTCTGGATAAAAAGACTCTCTGGACACAATAGAATGCATTTGCACCCAGAAAACAAAGAAACTTAAATGTTTGCTGAAACTAAAGCAGCTATCTTTTTCAAGCAATCTTTTGGCTTAAAAATAAATGAGTGAATGAACCATTCAAAATCACCTTTAACTTTTGACAATATAATGAAAAGATACCTTCAGTTTCAGAGAAAATATTTGACAGTAGATCATAAAATATGCATGATCAGTGATGTAGAAAGAAGAGCTATATGCCCTCATGTTTTTGGAAGAATATATTAAAGCATGGATGCCTCTCTTAATTTCAAATAGAGAAGCCCTCTATATTAACTTCAATTGACATGGTTTTGTGCCTCTTTCTACCTTGGTCCCTTAATTTTAGAGTTGCTTCCTACTTTGCTGATAATTAAAAAAGAAATGTATGTTCAATAAAAAAATTTCACACATTAAAAAAAAACTTACGTGCTAATGAATTAATTTTTTTCCCAACAGCATCCTGATTCTCTTTAGAAGTCATACTCAACACTGATCCACATTTTTTCACAGTCTTCCTTGCATTAGGGCTCTTGCTTGAAGATGAAGTAAGAGACATGTTACTTGAAGTTCGTTCAAGTTTTGTCTCTGACCCATGCCTTTGGCTTTGCTTCATTGCACTACTCAGAGTAGGTGCTGTTAAACGAGAAACACTATTTGGAATCACATCAACTGATACTGTTCTGGTCTTACTTGAGACCCTTCTTGGTGGGCTAGGGTAAGTTGATGATGAAGGTTTTGAACTGTGAAGTCCTTTGCCATGCAGTGAGTTTGTAAGATTGTCCATTGAAACAAGAAGCCTTTCACTTCTAACTCTTCTTTTTCCATAGGTTGATGAAGTATCTGGTTTTTTTCTTGGACTTCTCTCAGACTGTGTATTACTAGAAATGTTTCTACTTAAACCACTAGGTCTTTTCAAACTCTGTGAGCTAAGCATTGATGATCTTGATCCAAAACTAGCATTTGTGCTCTGACTGCAAATACTCTCCCTAGAAGATGATGGAGTGGATATTTCAGAACCTGTTTTTTCCGGAGATGCAGCTTGAAATCCAGATTCAAATGCTTGCTCAAGCGATGTCCACTGTTCTTCTAAATTCAGGCTTAGTCTGTTTTGGTGCATTGCTTTACGTCTTGATTTTGGTTTGCTGAGACGTTCAACTGAAACAGCTAAGTCTCTTGAGAGGTTGGTAGTTTTTGTCCTTGTTGGAGACAAATAATCAGAACTTTCATGACAATTTATGCAATCCTGTGCTGTTGAATCTGATTTATCTAAATTATTAACATTAGATTTATCTACTCTAAAAATAACCTCTGATGAAATCAACTGTGATTTTTCATGTGGTGTTGATGACAAAACTTCAGCATTTCCCGAAGCTCCTCTCCTTGATTTTCGTTCATCCCTAAATTGCCTACTTTGTGAAGAACTTGGTCTGTTCTTGGGTTTGCTGAGTCTGTCAACGGAGGCAGCAACATCTTTAGGAAGGCTTATGGGATGAGGAGAAGTTTTCTCCTTAGTTATTGATCCATGAGACTTTGATTGGTTTTCTTTTGTGAGATCTTCCATGATAAACACCTCATTAGTACCCTTGAATTGTATTTTAAATCAAGTCCACTTGTCTGAGGAAAGAAAAGATCTTATTTATTAGAAGGCACTTATAATCATGTAGATATAGAAAATGCAAAGATTACACTGCAAGAATTAAAAATGACCAAATAAATATTTGGCGAACGTATATATGTATAGGAAACATTGTTAGTATAAAAACATTTTTAAAAAGTTTACATGTTCCCTGAATGCCATAATTTGCGTGATTAGTTATTCACCTGGCCGGCCAGGCAACTTTAAAAATTAGAAGACCAAAATTGAGAAAGAAAGAGATTTTAAAAACTTTATCTGTATAATAAACTTATTAACCAGTTAATTTTGTTTGCCAAGTAAAATATACATAGTAGTAGCATGCATAGTAAAATCAAATGGCCTTCCCGCTTTACCTACTTGTCTGTGTAATTAGTGTAGTAGTCTATCTAAACTTAAACTCCTGTCTGGCGTCTTTAACTTCTTCCACTTGACCAGAGCGTCGATCAAATAAAACATTCATTGAATTTCCCATCGATTGCCTTTCCGTTGTCAACTGTTCACTTGGTTAATAGATAATCTAGGTTAATAACGTTTGGACATTGAAAACGGTCAATCAAAAACAATACGAAAGCCACATTCATGAATAGGCCATCATTCATAACATGGATGGCAACAGAATGCGATTATCAACGCTTGGCCTATTTGCGTTCCTAGAAACAGCCTCCCTCCTGCGGTTTTTACTTTCTGGTTAATCTCTCCAAAGTTTTAATGTTAAACTTACCTCCAAGAAAATCTTTCCATTCCATTCGCTTTCTTTCTGAACTACTTTCTGTCTGGTGATTATCATAACCTGCTGTTTTTTTTTCAGTTGTAACTCGAGTCTTCTCTTCTCATCACCTTCAAGCCGCCATTGCGCACAGTTGTCATTTCACAATGCTGACCAAGCACCAATATTTATTTTCTCATTGTTTCACATAATAGTTCTTTTGTTTGACTGAACAAGTTTAAACAATTATTTAAATCTTTTGATGACCCTATTGTTCTCTGGAATTCAAAACATATCCTCCAAACAAAGAAAAACCAAATCTCGTTGACTAAATTCTATTGTGACGAAACATGCAAACTTACATGTTTTATTCCCTTGACAAAACAATACCTTCATAATTACTATGCAATGGATGCTAATTTGCAATAAAAAAGTTAAAATATTTGAATTTTAATTGTAAAAAAAAGTTAAAACAGCACTCGCAACAAACGAAATTATAAAAACATTAATTTTCAGAAGCTAATATCATCTTGAATTTTAATCAAGATTTTGAATTAAAGACAAATGCCACTTTAAAAACAAGTTTCGAGTTCGGTCCAGTCCCGCACAATCCATGAATTTTGACGAACTAAAATTCAACAAATATTCAGATCAAATTTGTCTCATTTTTACCATACCACAGTACCCTGTGGGTACCAGACTTTTAGGGCCGGTGCATACACAGCTACGCAGAGAGAAAAAACAAGAAATTTTCCATGAAATTCTTGCATTAACAAACATCGATTCATATGCTCATAAAAATAAGATTTACATATGTACAGACAAATGATGACTTCTTACGACAGCTAAAAATTAAAGACTAGTCATTAAATTTTCTAATAAAAAAATATTCTCTACAATACATACAATAGGAAACAAATATTTGCGTGCGTTATGTGTGAAAACAAAAACAGGACTTTTAAGTTAATACACTCTTTTCGTTTTCGTTAAGTTTATACATTTTCATTTTCCAAGAAAAAATCAGCTCTAGTTTGGCACAACAATTCATAACAAATTTAAGCATGACAATTTCTTGATTCAATAGATTCTTAATTTTAACTTAATGCATTTGGAAAAATATTCTTTGAAAATGCCAAATTTCGATGGTTCGATACCGTAAACCTCGGATTAAAGCCCTGGGCTCATATAAGTTCGTAAGCCTATTCTTATGGGTTTATACATTGTTGGGGGGGGGGGCTTGGGCTTATGTAAGGGGGGAATACAAGGACGAAGTCTTGTGTTACTGTTAGTGATCATCTTATCACAAAAACGATAGATACAGACCGTATTGTAATAATAATGATATGTTGTAGATAAAAAAATATGAAATCAGTGTTTGCAAATTGATGGGTTCGTATATGGGGAATGATCGGAATAAACGGAATTCAAATATACGGAATGTTTGCAAATTGGTGGGGTGATTATAAGTGGAACTTATATTCTTGGGGGCTTATTGTCAGGGGTTTACGGTAATAAGCGAATGTCTTTGAAAATACTGAATCTGATAACTACAGTTGACATTGGCTATCTCAAACGCTTACCAGGGAAAAATTCTTTCTAGATTAAATTGCTTGACAAAGAAAGTATATAAAACTGTAGAGAAAGCAAAAAAAGAGAATCGCTTTTTCAATCAAAATATCAAATTTTTGAGATAAAGTGTGTCCGAGATAGCACTTGACAAATGTTTTTGTTTCATTCCTTGGCTGTTGCTTTATCATGTCGCTTAAATTTGAAATTAATATAAGACAGAAATCAAAAGCTTATAAAATAAAAAATATGATACAAAAATTTAAACGATTTTTAAAGCAAACTAATCTCCACAAGCTCCTCTGACTCTTTGAGTCAACTTAAAAATTTGAAAAGGGCGTGCGCATCACAATTTGAAAATGGCGTCAAAACGTGTGATCCATAGGAATAAACTAGCAGTGTCAAATGAAAAACACGTTACAATTTTTAATAAAGCTAACAAAAGCTGAAAAACAACAAAAATTAAGGAAATGCAAACTGCAATGCGAAAATAACCGAGTTTCCTTTTTTCTCAAGTCAAAGTTCCTTATATTTTTCGCCGTGACTCTTCTTTCATCGTTACTGAAATAATGGATAACCTTATTCTGAAATGATGTATTTTACATAATGGAACTAAAACTGGTGGTTGTTTCTATGGCTAAAAAATCGCAACAAAAAGATCGTGGCAAAAAGATCGTGGCAAAAAGATCGTGGCAAAAAGATCGTGGCAAAAAGATCATGGCAAATACATCCTCAAGACCGCCTGTGAAATGGGAGTCGGGACCTTTGGTTGCAAAGTTTAGGTCGTCAAAGTTTAGGTAGCCGAAGTTTAGTAGTCCTGCGAGTACCAGATTGCTGGCAAGATTATGATGAATGGGGGAAGGAATTCGTAACATGCATCATGCACTCTATTAGGATTTAAATGTTTGCAAAACATTGTAAATAATAACTATTACAATATTTACACAATGTGAAAATTAACGTAATCATGGATTAGCAGAGCATAATCTATCTATCGTGGATTAAAATACTTACATCGTTTTATTTGTAATTTGAAACTCGGTTCTACAGATAGTTATGCAGTTTCAATTCCTGTCATAGGTTTTGGGGAAATAGTTATTTTATTCCATACTCTTCACGTATTAGGCTTAAACACCAATAATTTTTGGGTTTTAAACGAAACTACTGTGTGCGCCTGGCAAAGGAAAAGATTTTTGTATTTCAAAAACTGTACTTGGTATGTCTCAAAAATTTCTCTCGCGTGTGCTGCCCAAACACATGATATTAACTTCAAACCAGTCATTCGAATTAGTCATACATCAGATCTTTTTGATCAGATTGAAACACAGAATCTCTCATGTGTACCGGCATTAGTAGCATTTTCCCTCCATTTAGGAAGCAACTTGTTAACGAAATCGTGTTCTAAGACCCATACTCCTACGCAAAAAATCTTTGCAAAGAATTTTCAGTCGTTGGATTCTGGAGACGCAAAATATGCTTATTCTATAAAAATAAGTGTTTAAAAGTAAGGGTATACCAATAACCGTATACCACTTTGGAAAACTTTAAATTCAATATTTCTGTTTCTGATTGCATTTAATAAAAAAGATTTCAAATTGAAGTTTGGCACCTATGTTAAGCAAAAGCAACTAAAAAGTCGCTGAGTCATGCCCAATAATAACGAAAATTTCGGGTTTATTCAAAAAAAGAGGGTGCTCTTCTCAATTTATTCCAGAAAATTAACTGTTTATGGCAACAGAGCATTAAAGTGGAGCAATCAATGACAACACACAAAGAAATGTATTTCTAAAGGTCACACGATTTTGAAGGTTTTGGTCATCATCAAAACCTCAATTTTTCAGAAACACAAAACTTGTACTTTTACTCAGCGCAACTCGGCGATGATTAAGTCGATTTTACCAAACAAGGTATCAAACTTAAAGTTGAAGCATCTTTGATAACAATAAGCGCAATATGGAACAGCTTCCGACGTCACTACAACGATCATTGTGGATGTGGAAACATGGGACGTGAATAATTGTAATCAATTTTTGTGTTTTGGGTCTAAAAAAAGACCAGATGATAATTTTACTGCAAAAAATGCAAGTTTGTATCATATGTTTTACAATTCAGCAACTGCCAAAAATCAAAAATTAAATATCAGATAGCTTATATTACAAATCGTAAAATATTTCCAACCTACCGCTACGATATTACTTTTGAAATAAATTTATAATATAACAGCTCAGCTGCTGATGGTCTGGCCTTTGAATCCCTGCCAACAAAAAAGAACCAAATTAATTTCCTAAAATCTACAGTCTTATTTTCTAAGTAGATACGGTTAAACGTTGGTTCCAAAACATTCTTAGCTTTTTCAAAATTACAGGAATGAACGTTTCTTTAGCTTTTCCAAAATTTCAGGACTGAACGTTTTTCAGAGCTTCCTGAAGCCTGGTTTCCATATAGTCACAGAGTGTCGCAGGGTGTCGCAAAAAGTGGCAACAAAAAGTAGTTTCCATTTGTCGCAAGGTGTTGCAAGGATTTAGGACCCAATTGCATGCAAACATTGAAAAAAATACTGAGTGCCAAAATTTTAAAAACATGCAGAATGCTATGCTAATGAGCATGAAAACAAGAGTGTTTTGATATAATTCTAATTGTCGCAGAGTGCCGCAGAGATACAGGTTGTGAATTAGGATAGCAGTTTCTATTTGTCGCAGTGTTGCAAGAACTATTCCCATGACACTATGCAGCTATATAGAATTCAAGCTTAAGTTTTAGACAAAACAAACACATCATATGAAAAATCCAGATTGGAAGTAACCAGGGCAGGTTTCGTAACAATAGTGAAATTAAAACGTCAATTTCAAAGCGATTAGTCATCAAAGACTAAGCGAATTCTCTCAAGCAAAAAATCAAAACAACAAAGCCATGTTTTGATTTTCTGCTTTAGAGAATTCGCTTTGTCTTGAATGGCTAATCGCTTTGAGATTGGCGTGTCAATTTCACTATTGTTACAAAATCTGCCCTTGTTGATTGAAAGGGAATTTTAATCAGCACATGAGACAAGAATTTGGCAACATCTGCATTTAAGAAACTGGGCGTCAGTGTTAAAATTCCAGCACTGAAAGGTTTGTCAAAGTATTTTAATTAATTAATTCTGAACTGAGAAAACGTTTTAAATAGAACATGGGGCAAGAATTTGAGTATAAATATGTAAGGTTCTTTCCAAGGAACTATGGCTTGGGCGTCAGCGTTGAAGGTTTCTTAGCTCTTACAAAATTCCAGCAGTGAAAGTTTCCATAAAAAGTTTACAGAATGTTTGCAAGCAATTTAATGATTTTTCGAATAAGAAACTCAAACCCTGGAAAATCATTTGGAACCTAATAGATAAGAAAATGCTTAGCCTAAACTGAACTTTCTTACATGTGGGTGTTTACTGAAAGTAGAACTTTTTGGCCAAAAATCAGCCTGTGGCTTCTTAATATTTTGGCAAGCTAGATGGAGTTTGGTCGATGCGTGCTAACAATATTGTGATAGAAAAGTCAAATTATTTCTATCATTAAATTAAATATTTTGATAAATTCAGAAATAATTTGTACTTGTCTGCCAAAAATAAGCCTGTGGTAAGTATTAGTACTAGTTTTTTATAGCTTGATTTCTTAGAAAAAAGAGTAGACAAGTTATTGGCTAAAACCATTACAAATATTTCATGAAGAAACATAACAAATGAAAACATGAACATGAAAGTAAAACTAAAGTTCTCACCGTTGCAAACATGCTCTTATAAACTCATTTGCAAGATGTGAGCATGTAATGTGTGGATCTGTCGGTTGCGTCGCAATTTTAAATAAAGCAGCCATTGGTTCATATTCTGCCCATGGGGGCTTCGTTGTCAACATTTCAATAACCGTGCAGCCAACACTCCTGAGAATGAAGAAATAATTGTGTACAATAAGAGAACAAAGTTGTATTACACAAGAAACTGTGACTTAAGAAAGCTTCTATTGGATTGTGAAAGCTTCTATTGGATTGTGAAAGCTTCTACTGGATTATGAAAGCTTCTATTAGGTTATGAAAGCTTCTACTGGATTATGAAAGCTTCTATTATATTATGAAAGCTTCTATTATATTATGAAAGCTTCTATTAAATTATGAAAGCTTCTACTAGATTATGAAAGCTTCTATTAGAATATGAAAGCTTCTACTACATTATGAAAGCTTCTATTAGATTGTGAAAGCTTCTACTAGATTATGAAAGCTTCTATTTGATTATGAAAGCTTCTACTAGATTATGAAAGCTTTTATTAGATTATGAAAGCTTCTATTAGATTATGAAAGCTTCTATTAAATTGTGAAAGCTTCTACTAGATTATGAAAGCTTCTATTAGATTATGAAAGCTTCTATTAGATTATGAAAGCTTCTATTAAATTATGAAAGCTTCTACTAGATTATGAAAGCTTCTATTAGATTATGAAAGCTTCTATTAAATTATGAAAGCTTCTATTAGAGTTTAACTGTTGCTGTTGTTGTTGCTCTTGTTGCTGCTGTTGCCGTTGCTTTCAGGAATTCCAATCCGAATCTAAAGTGTGGTATCACTGTGAATGTAATATATTTGGTCTGACGATGTGAGTATATCACGGAAATATTCACCATAATAAATTGTTATTATTTTGTTGGCTATTACTTCTTACAAAGTTGTATTGATCCTTACTGATCCTTACTGATTATTAACCTGAAGCGGTCAGTACAAAACCGAGCTTGCGACTATGTGAGGTACTTAGTGTATCTCCCTTTGAAATGTCCATGAAAACGAGATTGAATTAAAATCCATAATAACTTACCAAACATCAGCTTTTCTTCCATACCCTTCTCCGTTTATCACTTCAGGACTCATCCAGTATGGTGTGCCGTGAATGGATTTGACGCCAGTTAGAGTTCGTATGGTCTGGTAAAAATATTATTGAAAAAATATCAAAAATACAGCTTCATCCTTCACCCTATCAACAATACGTCATTTATCATCAAATCATATTTAAGTTCAATGCAGTAAAAACCTGCTTACAAGAACCATATGCTTAGAATGTGAGCCTAACAAAGGTTCTTAATTTTGGGGCATATAAAATTTCAAAATGCTCAAACTAAGGGGGTCTCAGTCTACTCACAAGATGCAGAAACTATATTATTTTAGCTCACATTGATTTTTAAAATCATTTTTCTAGTTTCTTCAAAATCACATTTTAGGGTATAGGCTCTTAAAAGTGGTTCTTAAATGCAGGCTTTTATTGCATTACGTTTCACCATGCTTAATATAACTGTACAGATTTTCCAGGGTTGAAAGGAAATGCTGGATTCTGTTGGATAATTACATTCGAAGGGCGGCTAAACATTCGTTGGGCCAATATCATTTCAGTGTTCCAAAGAAGTCCTAAAAAACAAGCTACGTTGATGTAAAAAGAACAACAACGAGTAGCTGTCAAGTTTGCTAATTGTTGTGCCTTCCCTTGTACTCATCATCATCATCATCACCATTCTGTTGAATTGGCTGAGATTGACCACACAATTTCCTTCCAAACGCCGCGATCAGCCATAGTCACATGGAGATCCTGGACAAATATGCCTGTATTCCGAGATATACGCCGGTGTATGTAAGCTAGTTGGAACGTTTAGGTGGTTTCAATAAAAGAAGGGATAATATTGTGTCTTTTTTAGCACCCTTGTACTAATTCTCTTCCGATCTCTTATATTCGCAGTTAAAAAATCCACCCGTGAAAAAGAGTTCATAACTTGAGTTATTTTGTGAAAATATTATAGGAATGCTTGAAAGGTTTTTAATAATAAATAAATAAAAGTTATCCATGTCATCACGGACGAATTTATCAAAAATTAAAAGAAATTCAGTTAGAAAAATAAAACAAACTCAGTTAGAAAAACTTATACTAAAACTTCCACTGCATTTACCCCCCCAATAATATTGCGTCTCACGTTGTTTATCAATGAGTCATAAACGCTTTCCGGGGGTGGTAATATAAAAGAAGTAAAAACAAACCTGCAGTCTTCGTGATGCACCGAAATCTGTCAATTTTATGTTGTCTGATGATGAATCGATTAGAATATTTGCCCCTGAAATCAAGAACATATTTTTTATAAGAAGCTATAAGAACACAAGCAAACGTTTTCTGTATTTTCAACTCCCACCCAAATAAAAACGTACTGAAAAACGACGTTTTTCAATCTTGAAAAAAAAGCAATTTATGTAACACCAATAATTTATAAAACCTGTTTAAAATGCAGTTCAGTTCATTTTAATTTTAGATTGATCTACATACAATTTACCGTAAATAGTTGTGTATAAGTCGAGGTTCTGAGACCTAAATTTTGGCTTCAAAAAGAGCACTCACCTTATACAACGGGTACAAAATATTCACAAAAGTATCTTTTCTGAAACGGGTAAAAACCCTTCAAAACGCCTTATTTGTTGCTGTAAGTTAAAATACTAAAATACTAAATTTTGGGTCTCCAGTTGGGGGGGGGGGGGGGTCGTCATATGCAACGGGTCGACTCATACACCGGTATTTACAGTAATCTAATTCATATAAATATAATATAAATAAATTTTAAGTTAGATGACGGATATAATAGTGGATAATAGTGGTTTAAACCAAAGCTATTTTTAGAGCTATTGAAATTGAAGATGAATTTATTTATATTCAAATAAATTCAAATATATATATTCATTTATATTCAAATAGGGAAACAATAGGTGCCTCTTCGTCCTTCTTGTGGTTATTCAAAGATAACTCCTCTCGTATCCGTCATGTAACTTAAAAAAATTATTAGCACAATAATAAAAGACAGTACCTAATTAACACGATTACGACATATTAATACAGAATATAATTGTGAAAATTAAGAAAAAAGGGCAAATTAAGATAATTAAATTGTACACTAAAGAATAATCTAAAGGAAGAGCTCCCTTAGAAGGTAAACGTAACGAGAAGTGTCCCCCCTATATCCTAAAATTTTAATCAACTAATTCAGTAAATGAATTGTCATCGCCTTCGTGATTTGGGATATAATGATAATTATGTGAAAGTGCTTTTTAAATTAATTAACCCCTGAAATTAATCAGAATTTCCATACAAACCACACTTAATAAGTTAACGTAAAGGGGATGTACATGCACATACACATAGACATTTAATAGCAATTTTGCTTAATGCGCAGAAGGAATATCTCAATATTTTTAATGTATGCTTAATGCATATTTACCCACGTTATTTCCTAAATTTGCATAATTTTCCACTGTGTTAAACAGCATTTTCAGGGGGCAATGAGTTAATAAAAAGCTTTCATGTTCCTTCTAGATGCTTGCATATTTACCCCCAGTTATTTCCTCAACCTGTGATACTTACCATTGTACCATATGGAGTTCTCAGGGGGTAATAAGTTGAAAAGCTGGTGCTTCTTATGAGACGTGCACATTTTTTACGTCACCAAAACCAAATAGGAAATGGTTAATTAAATCTCCCACGCACATTCCCAAATATTAGAAATGCCAGCAGCTTTTCCAACTGCATCCCCCAGTTTTAAAATACAAAAAAAGCTAAATTTTCGAGAAAAGAAATGCTTGATACAAATGTGAAAAAGTAAACATTTGTGTTTAGAAAAGTTCAACCCTTTCACCCCGGGAAGGGCCATATAACTCATTAGCAAATAGCATAAAACATCATAATTCCAGGAGGTAACTACGGACATAAATTTATATAAATTTCACATATTTCAACGTAAGTTTACTTCTTGAGTTAAGTTGGTTTTTAAGTGCTACCCCCCACAAAATGAAATTTTCCTGTTGGTTCTTGTATTTTATTCTTGTTAATTCTTGTTAATTCTTGTTTCTAGTTACTTCTTGTAGTAATGCTTGTATTTTACGAATAAAGTTGAATTGAATTGGAAATAAGTTCGCGCATGAAGGAGTTAATGAAACAAATATACAGATGAATTAGTACTGTCAGAAATGAAAAATAATAATAATAAAAACTTGAACTTTTCTACAAAAATATAAAGTTGTTTGTCTTTCATTGAGCTGCCTACCTTTTATGTCTCTGTGAATAATCATGTTTTGATGCAAATACGAAACTCCCTCAAGGATCTGTCTTGTATACATTCTTGTCCGGTTCTCCAGCATTGGCCCATCTATATGCAGTTTATCGTGTATTGATCCCTGTATAAAAATAAAAACATGTTTCTTATTACGATTTAAATCAACCTGAAAAAAATTTAATTATCTACCGGGTGACCCAAATGTTATCCAGTTTTTAATGCTGTAGCTAGGAAATCCACGAGGCTAGCAATTTTAAATTGTATTTAAAATGATGTCCGAAGGACAAACTTAGAGTTTGGAGTATCATCCAGTCACCTAAAGCCACGTTTACCGTTTCATAACTGGAAATAAAAATACCCCTAATTTGTGAGCTTTCATGTCAATTTAAAGGAACGCCATTTATTTCCAGTTCATATCTTGAAATCAAAACGACCTGTTTGCTTGAATGGCGCTTTTTTAGTTTAAAATTTGAAAAGAAAAACTGATCAAACTCGCCAAGTTGATATAGGGGCAAGAAGGTTGTTTTACTGTGAAAATGTCAACTGGAAATGAATATCGTTCCTTGAAATTGACATGTATATATATATATATATATATATAACTAATATATATTGGTAGAAAAATCGATGACAAATTTTTACACAAAGATTAATAGCACACTGAGGCCTTTCGAGCTTCTGCCCTCTTCAGAGTGTGACTGTAAAATTATCACAAAAACTATAAAAATTAGGTAATATGTAACAGGAAATATTAAAATACTTGTTTCCTTTGTTAATTTAATACAATTTTTTTAAATGGTCATTTATTTCAATATTACGTGTTTTTTTTGTGGAATAGTTTGCTTTCGTATGAAAGCAAAAGGCGAGGATTTCTTAAATATAATATATATATATATATATATATATATATATATATAAAATCAGTATATTGATTTGTCCGTGGTAAAAGTGCTCAATAC